>AWOL01S0049716.1:0-20424 GCA_000715115.1 Nicotiana otophora
GCCTTTGTGGGCCCCATAGAGAGCAGCTTGGCGCACTCTCACGAAAATGCGAATATCTCTCTACTCTGAGATCGTATCGACAAACGGTTTAATGCGTTGGAAACTAGACTAATAGATCTTCAATTTTATAGATAGATTACCCCATAATTCCAAGCACATTGGGAGAAAAATGCAGTAACATTTGACCTAAAGTTTAAGTAAAATTATAAACCTAAGTTGTGACAACTTTTATCGACTTTTGTTTCATAACTCGCTTGACTTCAAGACTTATGATACGGATATTATATGATTAAAATAAATTAAAACAAGACCTCTTGGGATAGTTATTCATCTCTAGTGTTACCCGAAAATACGGGTTACAATATCATTGATTCGTTTAACTTCTAATACTTGTTAACCACTCTTATACAGCCTTGTATCGTTTAAGACCAAAAGGATTAACTTCTTATCGTCTCAAAGATAATCTCTTCTTGGATTTACGTCGACTAACTTACGGCGTGATCTATGGTATGCGAATTTAGGTTGTAACATGTTGTGCACTTGTGTCATTGATTTTGGGGGTTCTTGGGATCAATTGCTGCCACTCGCGGAGTTTGCTTACAATAACAACTACCAGTCGAGTATTCAGATGGCTCCGTATGAGGATTTGTATGAGAGACGGTGCCGGTCTCTGGTGGGTTGGTTTGATCCGGGTGAGGCTAGGCTATTGGGTACTGACTTGGTTCAGGATGCGTTAGAGAAGGTCAAAGTGATTCAGGAACGGCTTCGCACGACACAGTCTAGACAGAAGATTTATGCCGACAAGAAGGTTCATGATGTTGTTCACATGCTTGGGGAGAAGGTTCTACTAAATATTTCACCCATGAAGGGTGTGTTGAGGCTCGGGAAGAAGGGCAAGTTGAGCCCTCGGTATATTGGGCCTTTTGAGATACTTAAGAAAATTGGAGAGGTGGCTTATGAACTTGCTTTTCCACCTAGTCTAACAAGTGCTCATCCAGTGTTCCATGTATCCATGCTTCGATGCTTCGAAAGTATGTCGGGGATCCGTCTCATATTCTGAACTTCAGTACAGTACAGTTGGATGGTAATTTGACTTATGATGTGGAGCCGGTGGCTATTTTAGACCGGTAGGTTCGAAAGCTGAGTTCGAAGAACATAGCATCAGTGAAGGTACATAGGAGAGGCCAGCCAGTCAGAGAAGCTACTTGGGAGATTGAGCAGGAGATGCAGAGCAAATATCCACACCTATTTGATACTCAAGGTATGATGCTAAACCCGTTCAAGGATGAATGTTTGTTTAAGAGGGGGAGAATGTAACGACCCGACTAGTTGTTTTGAGTATTATAACCCTGTTCCCCCATTTACTGCTCAATTTATGCTTTACAGTTATTTTATGACTTGCCGAGGTAGTTGGTTTGGGTCCGAAAGGAATTCAGAGTGAAATGAGAGACTTGGTCTCATAATTAAAAATTTAAAGTTAGAAAAGTGACCGGATATGGACTTATGTGTAAACGACCTCAGATTTGAATTTTGATGATTCCAATAGCTCTGTGTGGTTATTTTAGACTTAGGAGCATGTCCGGAAAATTATTTGAAGGTCTGTGGTGGAATTAGACTTGAAATGCCAAAAGTTGAAATTTTGGAAAGTTTGACTTGGGGATTGACTTTTTGATATCGGGATCAGAATCCAATTATGAAAATTGAAATACCTCTTTATTTCATTTATGACTTGTGTGCAAAATTTGAGGTCAATTGGACTTGATTTGATAGGTTCCGGTGTCGTTTGTGGAAACTTGAAATTTCAAAGTTCATTAGGCTTGAATTGGGGTATGATTCGTGGTATTAGCATTGTTTGAGATGATTTGAGGGTTTGACTAAGGTCGTATGATGTTTTAGGACTTCATGGTATGTTTGGTTGAGGTTTCGGGGGGCTCGGGTGAGTTCCGGAGGGTTAACGGTTCATTTTTGGCCTTGGTGAGATTGTTGATATCTGCTGCTGCATTCTTCTGATTTCCTCTTTCGCGTTCGCGTGAGGGACCTCGCATTCGCGAAGAGTGTTTCTGAGTGGTGAGATTTTGTTCTTCATGTTGGCGAAGGGGAGGTCGCGAACATGAAGGTATGGTCTGAGTGTGCATCGCGAACGTGGAAGTGGTGTCGCGTTCACGAAGAGGAGTGAGGCAATTGGGGACCCCAGGTCCTTGTTCTGCGCGTTTGCGAGGTGGTGGTCGCATTCGTGAAGGTCTGAGCTGGTAAAGCTCCGCGTTTGCGAAGTCACGATCGCGTTCGTGAAGGGTGAGATTGGTAAAGCTTCGCGTTCGTGAAGCCATGGTCGCGTTCGCGAAGGGTTAAATTCTGGGCAGTCGAGTTGTGCTTCACGAACGCGAGAGGTCTGGATAGAAAGTTTAATTCTGAAAATGGGAATTTTCCATTTTTTTACGATTTGGAGCTCGGATTGAGGCAATTGTTGGGAGATTTTCAGAGGAAACAACGGGGTAAGTGTTCTTAACTAAATATTGATTAAAGTACCCGAATCCATGGTTGTTTTTATCGTTTAATTGGTGAATTAAATTGGAAAATTGTGAAAACTCTCTTGGTTTAATTTGAATATTTGAGGGTCGAGTTGATGGCGGATTTGAGTAAAATTTGTATGGTTAGACTCGTGGTTGTATAGGCTTCCGGATTTTGTAACCTTTTGTCAAGCTCCGAGATGTGGGCTCAACGACAATGTTTGAGCTAAATTTCGGATTGTTATGAAAAATTAGCATTTTCTTATGGAATTAATTTCAATGAATTTTATTGACTGAAACGAATTATTTGTGACTAGATTCGAGGCGTTTGGAGGCAAATTCACAAGGCAAAGGCTTAGCGGAATACGAATTTCACGGTTTGAGCTAACAGTTATAAATCTGGTCCTGAGGGTATGAAACCCCGGATTTTTATATCATATGATTATTTTGGAGGTGACGCACATGCTAGGTGACGGGCGTGTGAGCATGCACCGAGAGAATTATGACTTGGTCCGTCCCGTGAAAATGCAAAGTTGAATAACTTGTTGTTAGTTATGTGCTCTCTATATGTTGTGGAATTTTGACTATAAACCATGTTAGAAACCATATTTAGGCTATATGTTGGTACTGTTGGGACCCACAGAGGTCGTGTACATGTTGAACTATCTGCTTAATTGTTGTTTTGTACTCAGTCACAATTTACTTGATTATTTTATCTCAGTCTCTATTGTTCATTATTGATGCATCATATCATTATTCTTTGGGCTAATTTCATGATTTCTGAGAGCCCGAAAGACTGGAGAGATTTATGACTGAGCGAGGTTGAGGACCTGATTGTGACATATTATATTATAGCACGTGAGTTATCCGTGTAGCATGTGAGTTGTCCGTGCGAATCCTTATATTATATAATAGGACGTGAGTTGTCTGTGCGGATCCAGATATTTATACTATGACACGTGAGTTGTCCGTGCAGCACATGAGTTGTCCGTGCAGATTATAGCGCTTGGGCTGTAGGAGCCCCTCCGGAGTCTGTACACCCCCAGTGAGCGCGGGTATCCATTGAGTGTGAGTGTTGAGGGCTGGAAGCCCAGTGAGTAATTGTTGTCCTGAGAGGTTGTACTTGTTTTTCATTGTTGTTGCACTTAGTTGCTATCTGTCATTGTTGTGAAATTTTTTGAAAGATTTTATATCCGGAATACATGAACTTGAACTCTATAGAATTAATTTGACTTAATTGCTGGATTTGAAAGCATGTCTATTCTTTGCTGGAATTACTGAAAGTGAACTATAATTGTGTAGCTCGCCATTATCTTCAGTTCCTTAGTTATTGTTGTTACTTGCTAAGTTGGTTGTACTCATACTACACCCTGCACTTCGTGTGCAGATCCAGGGGTTTCCGAACATAGCGGGTGCTAATTCTCTCGCACAGTTGATTTTTCGGAGATTTAGAGGTAGCTGCCGTATTTCGCAAACCTTGTATCCCTTCCCTATTTTCTTGTTTACTGTATTTGGTCTTAGATTATTATAGACCATATTTTCTAGACTTGTATTCATATTAGATGCTCATGTACTCAGTGACACCTGATTTTGGGAGTGTTTATATATGTATTTGTGAGTTTTTCTTCCGCTAAATTTAGATATTATGTTTTCAAACTTAAAGGAAATTATGGTTTATTGAGATTATCGTCTTGCCTAATATCGAGATAGGATCCATCACGATAGGTCAAATTTCGGATCATGACAATGTCAAAGAGATGCTAAGGAATGGCATTGTTCAACAAAGTCAGTCACCTTTTTCCTCCCCAGTTCTTCTTGATAAGAAGAAGGATCGTACATGGAGGTTCTGTGTAGATTATAGGGGCTAAATGATATCACTATAAAAGACAAATACCCAATTCCTATTATGGATGATTTATTGGATGAGCTTCATGGTTCTGAGATTTTTTTCTAAGGTGGATTTGAGAGCTGGCTATCAGCAAACCATAATGAAGGAAGAAGATGTGTTAAAACTGCTTTCAGAACCCATGTGAGCCATTATGAGTTCAAGGTTATGCGGTTCGGATTTGACAAATTCTCCTGCAACCTCCAAGCACTAATGAATCGGGTTTTTCAACCATACTTAAGAAGATTTGTCTTAGTCTTTTTTAATGATAAACTTATGTTTAGTGAATCATTGGAAAGGCATGTTGAACATTTGTCCGTTGTGTTTGCCTTGCTGAGAGAGCATTCTCTATTTGCCAAAAAATCCAAGTGTTCATTTGGGCAGGCTCAAATTGAATACTTAGGCCATGTGATCACTAAGGAGGGTGTTTCCACTGACCCTGCCAAGATACATGCCATGGTTGAATGGCTCAGGCCTAGTTCAGTTAAGTCACTCAGAGGTTTTTTAGGTCTAGCAGGTTAATACAGGAAGTATATTGCTGAGTATGGTACCATATACAGACCGCTTACTGATCTTCTCAAGAAGGATTCATTCAAATAGAGTGAAGAGGCTGAACTAGCTTTCTCAGCACTTAAGTCTGCTATGACTTCTACCCCAGTGCTGATATTACCTGGTTACTATAAGGAGTTCACAATGGAGACATATGCTAGCCATAGTGGAATTGGGGTTTTACTAATGCAAGAGGGTAGACCAGTGGCCTATTTCAGCAAGGTCTTAGTCCCAAGGCACAGAGACAAATCCATTTATGAGAAAGAGTACATGGCTCTACTGAATGCAGTAGATAAATGGAGACACTACCTGCAGTTCAAACACTTTATGATTAGAATTGACCATCATAGCCTGAAATATCTATTTGAGCAAAGGGTCACCACTACTGTCCAACAGAAAGGATTGACAAAATTATTAGGGCTTGACTATGAGATGCAGTATAAAAAGAGTGCTGAAAATAGAGTGGAATACGCTCTTTCTAGACAGTATGAGAATGGAAGCACCAATCTACCTCAAATGACTGCAAAATCCATGGCTATTAGCACCTCAGTTCCCTCATGGATGCAGGAAATAGCTTCAAAGTTATGAAAGTTATCCTCAAGCTATGGATCTAATTACTCAGCTGGCAGTTGACTTGCAAGGTCCTAGTTTATGGCATTTGTCATGACCCAATTTCACCTACAGGTCGTAATGATGCCCAACACTACGGCTAGGCAAACCAACTAATAAATTAAACATATATCAATTAATTTCAGAATAATTTTCTAAGAAATTTTATTATTTTACTAGCAATATTAAAGAAAATAGAAAAGATACCGATTAACTTTAATCCAAGAAAATAATACCATTCCAAATTCTACCTATGTATGTGCCAAGACCTGGTGTCATAAGTGTATGAGCATCTAGTAGATTATACAAAACTCCAAATATTGTCTGAAATTAAAATAGACAGAATAAAAATGCTAGAAGAGGCACTGGTAGCTGCAGAACGGCTCAGAAAGGCAGCTCACCACTACGCCTCTGGATAATGTGGATGTGCGATGATAGGTCCTTAACTAGTGCCTATCTCAGATCCTACACAAAAAGTGCAGCAAAGGTAGTATGAATACGTAAATAACGTGTATCCAGTAAGTATCAAGCCCAATCTCGAAGAGGTAGAGACGAGATGGCCGACTTTGACACTTACTAAGGGTCAACAATATTAAATAGAATAAAATAAAAAATTATTTAACTCAGCATGATTCACAAAATCAACAATAATTTTATTTAATCAGCAGAAATAATTAAATTCTTTCAATTGCAACAACTTCCATACCATTAATTAAATTCACAAGCTGCAAAGTAAAAACATCGAGGTATCGTGTATTTATTATTATTATAAGGCACGATTTCTGCCGAGGTCGTACGACCCATTCCAGAGTATCGTGTACTCTGCCGAGGGATGTGCGGCGCGATCTATAGATGCATCTATCCCGTCGAGGCTTTCGAACAAGAAAGGAGGACATTTTCTTATGTACCTTCGGAAAGAGAGTATATTTATTATAAGATCAATTCAAGATGATGAATAATTTCTTTTAATAATTAATTAATTTAAACAGAAAATTAAGTATATGCAATTTTCATCTTTTACCATATTACCTAACAATTCACAATATATATCAAATAATTTTAATTAAATAAAGAATACACTTTACAAAAGTAATTCATGCTTCGAGTCCTAAACTACCCGGACTTTAGCATTAGTAGTAGCTACGTACGGACTCTCGTCACCTCGTGCGTAGGTAGCCCCCGCAATTAGCAACAATTATTTAATTTAATCACCTATGGGATAATTTCCCCTCACAAGATTAGACAAGACACTTACCTCGTCTTGCTCTAATTTAATTCACTAGTAGGCCTTTTCCTCGATTATCCAACTTTGATTGGCTCGGATCTAACCAAAATAATTCGATACAGTCACCAAAAATTATAGGAATCAATTTCATAAGAAATACTACATTTTTAAATAAACATTCGAAATTAGCTCAAAACTCGCCTGTGGGGCCCGTGTCTCGGAATCCGGCGAAACTTACAAAATCCGACAGTTCATTCAATTACAAGTCCAACCATACCAGTTTTACTTAAATCCGACTCCGAATCGACACTGAAATCTCAAAAATTCGTTTCTATGAGATTTCTAAAAATTTTCAAATTTCAATCTCAAAACATTAATTAAATGGTGAAAACAATGATATATTCGTGTATATTGACCAAATCCGAGTTAGAATCACTTGCCCTAATGTCTTTTCCTTGAAAATCTATCAAACATTGCCTTTACTCAAGCTCCACTTTGTTAAAAATGGAGAATGAGACGAATGCACTCTTTTATAATTCTGCCGAGGCAGCCCTCGATCATGACCCTCGATCCTCGCCCTCGATCGTGGCTTTAATCATGGCTCTCGAGCATGGGCCATCGATCATGAACCTCGATCCTCGGCCTTGGTCGTGGCTCCGATCATTGCCCTCGAGCCTTTGCCTTCGATCATGGCCCTCGAGCATGGGCCTTCGATCATGAACCTTGATCATGGGCCTTGATCTTGGGCTCAATCACAGCCCAGAATTTCCAGCAGAAGAGAAAAATTACAATAGCTGTTTTAAGTCCAACTTTTGATCCGTTAACCATCTGAAACTCACCCGAGGCCCTCGGGACCTCAACCAAATATACCAACAAGTCCTAAAACATCATACAGACTTATTTGAAACCTCAAATCACATAAAACAATGCTAAAACTACGAATCGTGTTCCAATTCAAGTTTAGTGAAACTTAAAATTTCCAACTTCTACATTCGATGTCGAAACCTATCAAATCAAGTCCGATTGGTCTCAAATTTTGCACACAAGTCATAAATGACATAACGGAGCTAAGAAAATTTTCAGAACTATATTCCGACTTTGATATCAAAAATTCAACTCCCCGGTCAAAACTTTCAAACTTAAATTCCTATTTTAGCCATTTCAAGCCTAATTTAACTACGGACTTCCAAATAAAATTTTGAACACGCTCCTAAGTCCAGCATCACTATACGGAGCTGTTGGAATCATCAAAATTCTATTCCGGGGTAGTTTTTTAAAAATGTTGACCGAAGTCAAACTTAGCAATTTAAGGCCAATTTGAGGAACCAAGTGTTCCGATTTCAACCCGAACACTTTCTAATCCCTAACTAGCCATCCCCGCAAGTCATAAATTAATAAAATCAAAGGAGAACGAGGTTCTAAAAGTCAAAATGACCGGTTGGGTCATTACATTCTCCACCTCTTAAACAAACGTTCGTCCTCGAACTAGTTTAGAATTGTACCTGAATTGCTGAATAAGTGTGGATATCTGCTCCACATGTTTTCCTCGGCCTCCCAAGTCGCTTCCTCGACTGGTTGGCCCCCTCCACTGGACTTTTATTGCAGAAATCCTCTTGGACCTCAACTGGCGAACCTGTCTATCAACAATGGCAACTGGCTCCTCTTCATAACCCAAACTCTTATCTAGCTGAAATGTGCTAAAGTCTAACACATGTGATAGGTCGGCATGATACTTCCTGAGCATAGATACATGAAAAATCGGATGAACTCCCGATAGGCTGGGAGGTAACGAAAGCTCAGAAGCAACCTCCCCAACTCGTTTCAACACCTCAAATGGGCCTATAAACCTTGGGCTCAACTTGCCTTTCTTCCCGAATCTCATGATTCCCTTCATCGGTGAAACCTTCAAGAGAACTTTTTCACCCACCATAAATGATAAATCACGCGCTTTCTGATCTGCGTAACTCTTCTGTCGGGACTGTGCTGCACGGAGTCGATCCTGAATCAACTTTACCTTTTTCAAGATATCTTTCATCAAATCAGTACCATATAACTTAGACTCACCGGGCTCAAACCATCCGATGGGCGAATGACATCGCTGACCATATAAAGTATCAAACGGAGCCAACTCGATGCTGGATTGGTAATTGTTGTTATAAGCAAACTCGACCAAAGGCAAGAAACGATCCCACTGACCTCCAAAGTTAATCACATATGCCCTGAGCATATCCTCCAAAATATGAATTGTTCGCTCTGACTGCCCGTCGGTCTGCGGATGAAAGGCTATGCTGAGCTCTACACGGGTCCCCAATTCACTCTGTACTGCTCTCCATAAATGTGAAGTAAACTGAGGGCCTCTATCTGATATGATAGAAATTGGCACACCGTGCAACCGAACTATCTCCTGAATATAAATCTGGGCCAACCTCTCTGAAGTATGCATAGTCACAACCGGAATAAAGTGTGCCGACTTGGTCAACCTATCAACAATCACCCAAACTGCATCAAACTTCCATGAGGTTCGCGGCAACCCAACTACAAAGTCTATAGTAATGCGTTCCCATTTCCACTCCGGTATAGTCATCTGCTGAAGTAGGACACCTGGCCTCTGGTGCTCATATTTAACTCGCTGGCAATTTAGACACCTAACTACATACTCAACTATGTCCTTTTTCATTCGTCGCCACCAATAATGCTGTCTCAAGTCACGATACATCTTCGTAGCATCTGAATGAATAGAATACCGACAATTGTGTGCCTCTTCTAGGATCTTTTTCCTCAGTTCATCCACATTAGGAACTCATAGAAGATCCTGGAGTCGTAGAATACCATCCACGCCAATAGTAACTTCCTTGGCACCACCTCATAGTACCGTTTCTCGAAGAACCAATAAGTGTGGATCATCATACTGACGAGGCTTGATCTGCTCAAATAGTGAAGACTGGGCTACAACACATGCAAGAATTTGGCTGGGCTCTAAAATATCCAGCCTCACAAGTCTGTTAGCCAAGGACTGAATATCCAAAGCAATGGTCTTTCCTCTGCTGAAATGAAAACCAAACTACCCATACTCTCTGCCTTTCTACTAAAGGCGTCTGCAACCACATTTTCTTTGCCCAGATGATATAGGATAGTAATATCACAATATTTTAGTAATTCAAGCCCTCTGCGCTGCCTAATATTTAGATCCCTATGTTTGAACAAATGCTGCAAACTATGATGATCAGTGTAAACCTCACAAGACACCCCATAAAGATAATGCCTCCAAATCTTAAGAGCGTGAACAATCGCAGCTAACTACAAATCATGTACCGGATAATTCTTCTCGTGGGGCTTCAGCTGACGTGAAGCATATGAAATAACCCGCCTTTCCTGCATTAATACACAACCCAAGCCAATACGTGAAGTGTCACAATACACTGTATACATCCCTGAATCGGAAGGCAACACTAACACTGGTGCTGTAGTCAATGCTGTCTTGAGCTTCTGAAAGTCACCTCACAATCATCGGACCATTGGAACGGAGCACCCTTCTGGGTTAATTTGGTCAAAGGTGCTGCAATAGATGAAAAACCTTCCACGAACCGACGATAATAACCTGTTAAACACAGAAAACTCCTGATCTCTGTCACGGACGATGGCAATTTTGAACTGCCTCAATCTTTTTGGGATCAACTTTAATGCCCTCGCCCGATACAATATGCCCCAAAAATGCTACAGACTCTCGCCAGAACTCACATTTGGAGAACTTAGCATATAGCTTTTGTTCCCGCAATGTTTGAAGTACCACTCTCATATGCTGCTCGTGCTCCTCCTTACTGCGCGAGTAGATCAAAATGTCATCAATGAAGACAATGACAAACGAATCAATATATAGCCTGAATGCCCTGTTCATTAGATCCATAAACGTTGCAGGGGCATTAGTTAAACCGAACGACATCACCAGAAACTCATAATGACTATACCAAGTCCGGAAAGTAGTCTTCAGAACATCCGAATCCCGAATCTTCAACTGATGGTACCCCGACCTCAAGTCGATCTTAGAGAACACCCTAGCACCCTGAAACTAGTCAAATAGATCATCAATATGCGGCAACGGGTACTTGTTCTTAATAGTGACTTTGTTCAATTGGCGATAATCAATACACATTCTCATCATTCCATCATTCTTCTTCACAAATAACACTGGTGTACCCCAAGGCGATATACTCGGTTTGATGAACCCCTTGGCTAGTAACTCCTCAAGCTGTTCTTTCAATTCCTTCAATTCTTTCGGAGCCATGTGATAGTGGGATAGATATAGGCTGGGTTTAGCCAAGTCAATACAGAAATCAATATCAAAATCAGGTGGCATACCTGGAAGATCTGAAGGAAATACATCGGAGAACTCCTGAACTATAGGCACTGAATCAATAGCCGGAATCTCTGCAGTAGTATCCCGAACATAGGCTAGATAAGCTAAACAACCTTTCTCAACCATATGTTGAGACTTTATAAAAGAAATAACTCGATTAGATGAACTAACAGACGAACCCTTCCACTCCAGCCTAGGCAATGCTGGAATAGCCAAGGTACCAGTCTTGGCATGACAATCTAGAATAGCATGATATGGAGATAACCAGTCCATACCCAGAATAATTTCAAAGTCGGTCATCTCAAGCAGCAGAAGATCTGCTCTAGTTTCATAACCACAGAATGTAATAATACAGGACCGATAGATCCGATTCACAACAACAGAATCGCCACAGGAATGGACACATAAACATGAGTACTCAAGGACTCACGAGAAACACCCAGGAAATGAGCAAATAGAGATGACACATAAGAATATGTAGATCCTGGATCAAATAATACGGAGGCATCTTTGCCGCAAACAGAAATAATACCTGTAATCATGGCATCTGAGGCCTCTACATCTGGTCTGGCCAGAAAAGCATAGAACCGAGCTGGAGCACCAACCGGCTGGCCTCCACCTGGTTGACCTCCACCTCTAGGAAGACCTCTACCCACCTGTCCTCCACCTCTTGGTGGTCGGACTACTGGTGGAGCAACTGGTGCTGTAATCATAGGATGCTGATCTTGCTGCACTGGTCTACCCCGAAGTCTGGGGAAGAATCTCCGTATGTGATTGGGATCCCCACACTCGTAATAACTCTTATGTACAATGGCCTGCTGACTAAGAATCTAGCCCTGGTGACCTGAATACCGACTGGAAGAACCCTGAATAACTGGTGGGCAAAAAGAACTCTCTGGTATAATACTGAAATAAGGTAGCACTGGAGCACCCCGAGGAGACGGTGGTGCAGGATATGGGGGCCTGCTGGACTGCCCTCTCAGGAACTGATCTCTGCCCCCATACGGAGCACCTCTGAATTCTCTAGAATACCTAAATCGTTTATCTCTCGTAACCTACTCTCGGCTCCGCTGACGCACACCCTTAATTCTCCGGGCTATCTCCATGACTAGCTCATAAAAAGTACCCATCTCAACCTCTCGGGCCATAGTGTCCTGAATGCCAGTATGTAAACCCGCAACAAACCTCCACACTCTCTCCACCTCAATAGGGAGTATCATAAATGCATGGCGAGAAAACCTCGCCTCATAATTGGTCACTATCATCTGACCCTGCTGGAGCTGCTCAAACTGAAACCTCAACTCTTCCCTCTGGGAGGGTGGAATATACCTGTCCAGGAAGATACGGGCGAACCTGTCCCAAGTAATGGGAGGAGAATTTGCTGGTCTACCAAGGATATAAGACTTCCACCATCTACGGGATCTGCCCTCTAGCTGAAAAGTAGCAAAGTCTACCCCATGAGACTTCAATATCCTCATGTTGTGCAGTCTGTCCCTGCACTGCTCAATGCAGTTCTGGGGATCCTCATGTCGCTCACCCCCAAAGACAAGAGGATGTAGTCTAGTCGATCTGTCCAATAGTTTCTACAGATCAGCGGCTGCAGCTGGCCTGGGCTAAGGTGTAGCTGCTGCCACTGGCTGGCTTCCACCCACGGGTAGTGCACCCTGGGTCTGATATACAGCAGTTGCCTGTCTGTGAGCCTGCGCGGTAGGGGTCTGTGCTCTCCCGCCCTCCTGAGATATGGCTGGATCTACCGGAAATAAACCGGCCTGAGTCATAGTGTCCATAAACCACAACATATGACCCATAATATCCTGGAATCACGGTACAGATGTGAAATCCACCGGAGCTGGCTCTGCCACAAGAACTTCACCTTATTCCGTAATAATGGGATCCTCTGCTGGACCCACTGGTGGCATAACTGGAACAGTCTGGGACGTCCTCTACCATGGGCTGGAGCCCTCCCTCGAACTCTGCCTCGGCCTCTAGCAACTGGGGGAGTAGCTCTTCCCTGGTCTGGAGCCTCATTCGAGCGTGTTCTCACCATCTGTGATAGAGTAAGAGAAAGGTATTTAGTAATACATCAATTCCACGATGGAAGATGAAGAAAGGTAGTTTCCTAACACCCTATAGCCTCTTGAAGATAAGTACAGACGTCTCCATACCGATCCACAAGAGTCTATTAGGACTGCTCATAACTTGTGAGACCTACGTGAACCTAGTGCTCTGATACCATGTTGTCATGACCCAATTTCACCTACAGGTCGTGATGGCGCCAAACACTACAGCTAGGCAAGCCAACTAATAAGTTACATATATATCAATTAATTTCAGAACAACTTTCTAACAAATTTTATTATTTTACTAGCAATATTAAAAAAAATAAAAAAGATACTGATTAACTTAAATCCAAGAAAATAATAACATTTCAAATTCTACCAATGTGTGTGCCAAGATCTGGTATCACAAATGTATGATCTTCTAGTAGATTATACAAAACTCCAAATACTGTCTGAAATTAAAATAGACAGAATAAAAATGCAAGAAGAGGCACTGGTAGCTGCAGAACGGCTCAGAAGGGCAGCTCACTACTACGCCTCTGGATAACGTGGATGTGCGATGATAGGTGTTCCACTAGTGCCTGTCTCAGATCCTGCACAAAAAGTGCAGTAAGTGTAGTATGAGTACGTAAACAACTTGTACCCAGTAAGTATCAAGCCTAATCTCGAAAAAGTAGAGACGAGATGGCCGATTTTGACACTCACTAAGGGTCAACAATATTAAATAGAATAAAATAAAAATTTATTTAACTTAGCATGATTTACAAAATCAACAACAATTTTATTTAATCAACAGAAATAATTAAATTCTTTCAATTGCAACAACTTCCATACCATTAATTAAATTCACAAGTTGCAAAGTAAAAACATCGAGGTATCATGTATTTATTATTATTATAAGGCACGATTTCTGCCGAGGTGGTACGACCCGTTCCAGAGTGTCGTGTACACTGCCGAGGGACGTGCAGCGCGATCCATAGATGCATCTATCCGGACGAGGCATTCGGCCCGCTCCACAAGAAAGGAGGACATTTTCTTATGTACCTCCGGAAAGAGAGTATATTTATTATAAGATCAATTCGAGAGTATGACCAATTTCTTTTAACAATTAATTAATTTAAACAGAAAATTAAGTATATGCAATTTCCATCTTTTACCATATTTCCTAACATTTCACTATATATATCAAATAATTTTAATTAAATAAAGAATACACTTTACACAAGTAATTCATGCTTTGAGTCCTAAACTACCCAGACTTTAGCATTAATAGTAGCTACGCATGGACTCTCGTCACCTTGTGCGTACGTAGCCCCCGCAATTAGCAATAATTATTTAATTTAATCACCTATGGGGTAATTTCCCCCTCACAAGATTAGATAAGAGACTTACCTCGTCTTGCTCCAATTTAATCCACTAGTAGGCCTTTTCCTCGATTATCCAACTTTGATTGGCTCGAATCTAACCAAAATAATTCGATACAGTCACCAAAAATTATAGGAATCAATTTCATAAGAAATACTACATTTTTAAATAAAAATTCGAAATTAGCTCCAAAATCGCTTGTGGGGCCCACATCTCGGAATCCGGCGAAACTCACAAAATCCAATAACTCATTCAATTACGAGTCCAACCATACCAGTTTCACTCAAATTCGACTCCGAATCAATACCGAAATCTCAAAAATTTGTTTTTATGAGATTTCTAAAATTTTCTAAATTTCAATCTCAAAACACTAATTAAATGGTGAAAATAATGATATATTCGTATATATTGACCAAATCCGAGTTAGAATCACTTACCCCAATGCCTTTTCCTTGAAAACCTATCAAAAATCGCCTCTGCTCAAGCTCCAATTTGTTAAAAATGGTGAATGAGACGAATGCCCTCTTTTATAATTCTGCCCAGGCAGCCCTCGATCATGGCCTCGATCCTCGGCCTCGATCATGGCTTCGATCATGGCCCTCGAGCATGGGCCTCGATCATGGCCTCGATCCTCGGCCTCGATCATGGCTTTGATCATGGCCCTCGAGCATGGGCCTCGATCATGGCCTCGATCCTCGGCCTCGATCATGGACCTCGAGTCTTTGCCTTCGATCATGACCCTCAAGCATGGGCCTTCAATCATGACCCTCAATCATGGGCCTCGATCTTGGGCTCGATCACAGCCCAGAATTTCCAGCAGAAGAGAAAAATTGCAACAACTGTTTTAAGTCCAACTTTTGATCCGTTAACCATCCGAAACTAACCCGAGGCCTTCGGGACCTCAATCTAATATACCAACAAGTCCTAAAACATCATATGAACTTATTTGAAACCTCAAATCACATAAAACGACGCTAAAATCACGAATCATGCTCCAATTCAAGTTTAATGAAACTTAAAATTTTCAACTTCTACATTCGATGTCGAAACCTATCAAATCAAGTCCGATTGACCTCAAATTTTGTACACAAGTCATAAATGACAGAACGGAGCTATAAAAATTTTCAGAGCTAGATTCCGACTCCGATATCAAAAATTCAACTCCCCGGTCAAACTTTCAAACTTAAATTCCTATTTTAGCCATTTCAAGCCTAATTTAACTACGGACTTCCAAAATAAAATTTCGAACATGCTCCTAAGTCCAAAATCACCATACAGAGCTGTTGGAATCGTCAAAATTCTATTCCGGGATCATTTTCTAAAAATCTTGACCGAAGTCAAATTTAGCATTTTAAGGCCAACTTAAGAAACCGATTTCAACTCGAACACTTTTAAATCCCTAACCAACCATCCCCGCAAGTCATAAATTAATAAAAGCACATTCAAAAAGTTTTATTTAGGGGAATGAGGTTCTAAAAGTCAAAATGACCGGTTGGGTCATTACATCATTATTCCTCTAGTGTGCTCAGGAAAAAGGGGAAGATCTACATTGGAACCAATCGGAACCTAAGACAACAACTGATTGCTACCTTCCATGACTCACCCGTGGGTGGTCATTCTGGACAATTGGGAACATTCAATAGGCTATCGCAATTGTTCTATTGGGCTAGGATGAAGCAAATGGTTATTAGCTTTGTGGCTAGCTGTGATATGTGTGTCAGAAGTAAGGATGACAATATGGCCTATCCAGGTCTGTTGCAACCCCTTCCCATTCCTAACCAAGCATGATGTCATATTAGTATGGATTTCATTGAAGGGTTACCTAAGTCTAGAAAGAAGGATGTGATACTAATGGTGGTGGACAAAATGACAAAGTATGCCCGCTTCATGGCTCTATCTCCCCCCTATGCTGCTGTAACAATAGCTGACTTGTTCCGGAAGAGAGTGCATAGCCTTCATGGCACACGTGAGTCCATTGTTACGGACAGAGACAAGCTCTTCTTAAGTAATTTTTGTCAGGCATTGTTCAAATTACTAGGAACTCAGTTGCAGTATACTACTGCATATCATTCCTAAAGTGATGGCCAAACTGAGAGGGTGAATAAATGTTTGGAAAACTATCTCAAATGCATCACTGCTAGCAGACCTACTAATTGGAAACAGTGGTTGAGTGCTGCAGAATGGTGGTGCAACACCAACTTCCATACCAGCTTGAGATGCACTCCCTTTGAAGCCTTATATGTCTATTCTCCACCGCACTTATCAATTGGCCCACTCCTTGAAATAATAGTTCCAGCTGCTGAAGATGTTGTCATGAGGAGACAACAAATGCAGCAATTGCTTAAAGACAACCCGAGTAAGGCACAAGAAAGGATTAAATATTATGCTGACAAGAAGAGGACTGAAAACTAATTCCAAGTTGGTGACATGATTTACTTAAAACTCCAGCCATATAGGCAGACTTCTATTGCAGTAAGGAAGAATGGGAATCTTAGTTCTAAATACTATGTGCCTTACAAGGTGCTTGCTCGAATTGGTCAAGTGGCTTACAAATTGGAACTATCTCCAGATTCTAAGGTACAGCCTGTATTCCATGTATCCCTGCTCAAAAGGAAGGTTGGCAACATGGTAGTCATGCAAACTGTACTACCTAGCACTAGTGAGGATGGATATTTTTTAGTAAAACCGATGGCAATCCTACAAAGACAGATGGTGAAGAAGAACAATGCAGCAGTTGTCAAAGTATTAGTGCAATGGTCCAATCTACCACCGGAAGATGCAACATGGGAGGACTATCACTTTATCAGGGCACAATTTCCTGACTTTGATCCTCATTCTTGAGGTTAAGGATGATTTGAAGCGAGAGGGTATGTAATGACCTGAGTTGTAGCAGAGTAGGAGTAGTTTGGTGTTGTTGGCTAGGTTCGAACACGAGCTGATACCACAAGAAGGAATAACCAACTTTTAAAAGTAACGGCCACGATTGACTTTCCAATAATGAGCAGCAAGGGACGAGATTAAGCCACGTCGACAACTGGTTGTTATATACCAGGCGAAGAGAGAAAGGAGAGTTTAACGGATTACAGGTCTCGCATTCTTCCCACTATATTCTCTCTCACTCTTTTCTTATTCTTCTCTCTTTCCGACTCTAACTTCTCCTTCTTCTTCTCTAAATTTGTGCAGGTCTTCCAGCTATGGAGTCGAGTTACCATTTAGTTAGCTTAGCTTAATTCTGCCTTCTTAGTTTTGTAATTTGATATCCATTTCCGTTTATAAAAAAATACAGAAAATTGTGCCACTTATTTGCAATTTCCTTTTCTTATTGAATTTAGCTCAGATCCTTCGTGGATCCTGACACTAAATCAAATAGAAATTCTGTACTTCCAGTCGACGGTGCTCTATAGAGACGATCAACTAATGCATCAAGATCATAATCATTACTAACTGAAATCAAGGCACCAAGCTAAGGTCGTTAGTTGTCACCATTCTTTTCAGTCTTGAGCTTTTGGATAGTAAGAGATGAAAGAGGGGAATAGCGAACCAGGTTAAAGGATGATTAAAGAGGGTCAAAGAGAACCATGGTTAAAATATTTTTTAACTAAGAAAAATTTGTCATTGATTTTTAAGCTAGACACATGTCGTAAATCTAGGGTTACATTGAAGGATAATGGAGCAAACATTACTGGAGCAAATACCAAGTCCCAACCCTGTCTAAGGAATATTAATGGCTAAACGAACACCCCCCAAAGAAATAATATGCTAACTCCACATCTATTTCGTTCTTAAATTTTAATAAAAAATTTCAACATTTTAAATTCCTTTTAGTAACCATGAGTAATAGAATCAATCCTATTCACCTAATTTTCATGAACATATGGTATGAATCAAAAAGGGCATTGAATTTTACTGGATAGAAATTTACTAAAGCAAATCCCATCCCTGTTTTCCCCGATAACATGCTTTCTCCGTTATAATATGTTTGACACTTTTTGTTATAAAGAGTTCATTTAACTGGCTTCCATAATATGATTGAATTGATATAGTTTATTTTTAAAATCAAAAGTTAGAAATTAAAACAATACAGAAAAATACTACTATAAGATGTAGATATTTTTTAAATAAAAACAATTAATGCAAGAGGGTTAGAACCGTTGGAGAAAACATGGAAACAAAGAGTGTATCCACACTTTTAGGAACAAAGGACTATTTATTCTCTATTTTTGCAAAATGATCAATTGATATTAATAAAATGGAAGTTAAAGATATTGATTTAAATAATTACATTTCTAACAGATATACTTTAAATTGAGATAACTTATAAGTACTTAATATAAAATTCAAGTTTTGTTACGAAATATAGCTCAAAGTAATAATATGAAACTAGAAAATAGACAAGAGATGTAGAGAGGAACAGAGAGAACTTTCTTATTTTTTCAAGTGTTTCCCAAGTGTTTTTCAATTGCATACAATATCGTTTTTTATCCTCTATTTATAGTATTACACAAAGGTATACAAAAGAATGACATAAACATGACATTAAACATTTGAGATCATGGAAGAAGATCACGGAGAAGGTTATAGAGATATGAGAGTTACAACCATAAGTATTGGAGTAGTAAGAGTTATGGAGATAATAGAAAAGAGCGGGTATTATTCTTTTAAGAGTTATGGACATCTACCATAATATAGTATTTTATAACACTCCCCCTTGGATGTCCAAGGATAATGTGACTCGTTAAAACCAACTTGTCACGACCCAAAATCTAACTAGCCGTGATGACACCTAACCTCATCTGCTAGGTAAGTCAAATAATAATAATCCGATTTAATTAATATTTAACTGACTCTAATTCACTCCTCAAGGACTAGTAGTACAAATCATGAGCTTCTAAGATTAGAATTTACAAAGTTGGTGTGAAATAAAAATACGACATCTGTTTGAAATATACATGGACAGATTTAAAAATTCTAAAGCTACCTAGAACAAGAGGCAGCTGTGACTGGATCGCAGGTACATCTTCAATGTTAGCTCCCTCCATGTACATCAACATCAGCATCCAAAATCTACACGCAAAGTGCAGAAGTGTAGTAGGAGTAAAACCGACCACATGTACTCAATAAGTAACAAACCTAACCTTAGGTTGAAAGTACTGACGAGCTTGGACAAAAGTCAGAGTCCATCATCAACAGTCAGGAAACAGTTTATAACAACATAAATAAGACAATACAAGTAATAACTCAAGATATGATGCTCTGTTCGTTCACAATTTTCGAAAAAATATACATAGTTTTTTAAAGATGACAGTAAAACTTAGTTCTTTTCACCAAATCACCAAAATATGAGTAAATTTGAAAACTGTATTTTTTCCAAAAACCTTTCAACAATAATTAAGATATTTCATTTTCAGTTAAGATGAGGAAAGCAAATCTTTATGCCTACATGTCAATGTACATGTCAGACCATGAATGTCACAATACCGCATAAGATGAGAAACAATGCATCTCTATGCCTACATGCCAAGTATGCATGTCAAATAAATAATTTTCCAATGATATTCCCAGACACTCTCGCCCTCGACATACTCAAGTTGTCTGCCTCAAATGCCCACTTCATCATACACACACACACAAAAAAAAAAAAAAAATCACTCAGCACTATACGGGTGCTTGGCTCATAAGCCCCTTACCAAAGCACGTGTATATTTTTATATGTCATCGTGCATGCGCTCACTGCTGGTATGTCAGACTACGGAGGGGCGGATCCTGCCCACGCGCTAATATAAGACAATCTGGCATGTTGCGACGTGCAGCCCGATCCCATAACAATAAAGCCGATAAGGCCTGCTGCGGCGTGCAACCCTGATTCATAT
>AWOL01S0049716.1:22025-46287 GCA_000715115.1 Nicotiana otophora
TATATATATATATATATACATACATAAAGCCAATATGGCCTGCTTCGACGTACAACCCGATCCCCTTAATATCACTCACAATCCAGCCCTCATGCCCCAACTCAATCGTCAATCTTCAGTCTCTCGGGCTCACAATATCATGAAATCAGCCCAAAAATGATGATTTAATGTATCAATTAATAGCAATAGAGACTGAGACATGATATGAAATGAATGAACATGACTGAGTATGAGATTACAATTTAACAAATAATTCAACAACAATACAACCTCCGTGAGTCTCAATAATACCGGCATATAGCCTCAACATAGTTTTTTACATGATTCACAGCTCAATTTCTTTAACACATGAAAGTACATGGATAATGCCAAGATTATTTGACTACAAAATTCTATGGAATCAATTGCGTCACATGCGCCGAAGACTCTCACTTCTGCGAGGCCGCAGATGCGCCCCACACTACAAGAAAATCAGGTATTACATTGGAATTTTACTGGGGATTATATAGGAAAATTTGCAAGAAAATACGCAGGAAAATTCGATGAAAAAACCTTCGTAGGTAATTATTACCTGCGAATTTTAAAATCCCCAGGTAAGTTACTTGGAGATTTTGAATTCGCATGTAACTTATCTGGGGTTTTAAACTCGCACGTAAATTGCTTGCAAATATTTCCATAGAAAATTCAAAATATTCGCATGAAATTTTGATTAAAAAACAATGAAACTTAGGAGTTTTCTTGTGGATTTTGATAGAGAAATAGATGTGAGTAAATCTTCATGAAAATCGTCAAGTGTATGTGTCAAAAATTTTATACGGTAAATTAAAATTATTATCATATCATTTTTATATATTTTATTAATTCAACTCTCCGCATATATGTTTTTTGTATATACTATAATATATACCCCATGTTTAATATTATATTGCACCAACGATATATATTATTTTTACTCGTGCCCAACTAGTAGGAACTCTAAATCTATATGTAACCCATGCTTGTATATTGAGGCTCTCTTAATTTTTTTACTTTTAGGATTATTACATTAATATAAACAGCTATTTCTCTATCAAAATCCACAAGAAAACTCCTAAGTTTCATTGTTCTTTTAGCAAAATTTCATGAAAATCGTCAAGTGTATGTGTCAAAATTTTTAGACGGTAAATTAAAATTATTATCATATCATTTTTATATATTTTATTAATTTAAATCTCTGCATATATATTTTTTGTATATACTATAATATATACCCCACGTTTAATATTATATTGCACCAATAAAGTGCGTAACTAGTAGGAACTCTAAATCTATATGTAACCCATGCCTTGTATATTGAGGCTCTCTTAATTTTTTTACTTTTAGGATTATTACATTAATATAAAACACAAACCAACCTTACAACTAGAAAGCAAATTCTTGATACGCTTATTCAAAATTGCTCTTTATAAAGTGCAAAACTTTGCAACTCTTGGCCGGTGTGAGACAAGAATATCCCGACTGTCACTTTCCAGTACTATTTACTTACTAATGCTTGCTTCTTATTTTATAATTTTTATTTTTTTATTTTGTAAAAGGATGCATTAATTAAGGATTCCGCAAAACAATGAAACACTCTTCTCCCAGTAATAGCAAATTACGTTCATATTACTTTTAAATTTAATATCTTTTTGTTATTTTTCTAAAATTCATTTATATTCTCCATTAACATATTAATTTATTTTTTTATATAAAAATATATTAATCAACAAGAATTAAACACATTTTACATGATAATTAGTAAGAATTATTTTGCTAATCCTAATAAAGTATACGTGATTAAGCGATTTTAATAATGCTTAAATTTAATCAAGAAATGATGTTAGAAAGTAGAATCATAAGATCACTCGATTAAGTTTCAATACTGACAATCTCAAACTGCATCATTTTATACAAACTATAATTAAATTTTATCTTATTAAATACATGTGAAAACAAATGACAAACTTAAGATAGAAAGTTAATAAAAATTAGTTACATTTTAAAAATGTAACATAATTTTCACTGCTAAGAAATTAAATGTAAATACTTTTCAATCATTCAGTTATATTTAGTATATTGTTTGAAGATATTAGCTGAAATATGTCACATGTAGTTGTATCCTAGCTTTATCATATCCTATATATTTGTCATATTAAATTTTTAATTCTTAAAATAACTAGCTTTGAGATAATTATTTTATTATTGAGTTCTTAATACCTTATAATGTTCAATCCAAACATGCATACATCTATAAGTTTTATAAAGGATCAACATTTTTACATTTACCTACACATATATCGACAAAATATAATATATAAAATTTATTTCTACGGATATTTTTTACATATTAAGTTTTGTAACTTTTCGAAAGAATATAATTTTTAAATTTAAAATAATATTTTCTTAAAATTTCAAATAACATTTTAAAAAGTCGTCAAAAAATTTCAAACTTAAATATCTAGTTATAAAATCATCAGGTAAATTTTCAAGCATCATATATCGAATTAAAATAATAACAATAAAATTTCTATCTAAATCCTAACAACAGATCCCCAATCAAAATTGTATCATGAAGTACTCAAGTAAATTATCAAACAATAATTTTCGCCTAAATCCACACAAATAATCTCTAGTTAATTTCTTACGTAATAATATTTCTAGGTAACTCCCAAACTATATCACCAAGAATAAATTTCTAGCAAAATTACAGTAATAAAATCTCTATGTAATTCCCCAAATAAGTAAATTCCTAAGAAAAATATTCTAACTAAATTCACATCGACAAAATCTCTAGATAACTCCCCAGGTAAATCCCCAAGCAAGTATCCCTAACTAAATCTGCAGCAATAACATTCCCATGTAATTCCTCAACTAAGAGAATTCCCAAGTAAATCCCCAAAAAATAATTTTCGATTAAATCCGCAACAACAATATCCCCAAGTAATTTTTCAAATAAGCAAATCCCCAAGAAAATATCCGCAACTAAATTCGCATGTAGCACTACCTAGGGAACAATATCCCCAAGTAATTTTTCAAATAAGCAAATCCCCAAGAAAATATCCGCAACTAAATTCGCATGTAGCACTACCTAGGGAACAATATCCCCAAGTAATTTTTCAAATAAGCAAATCCCCAAGAAAATATCCGCAACTAAATTCGCATGTAGCACTACCTAGGGAACAATATCCCCAAGTAATTTTTCAAATAAGCAAATCCCCAAGAAAATATCCGCAACTAAATTCGCATGTAGCACTACCTAGGGAACAATATCCCCAAGTAATTTTTCAAATAAGCAAATCCCCAAGAAAATATCCGCAACTAAATTCGCATGTAGCATTACCTAGGGATTTTCCTTCGGATTAACATATGATTTTTTTCCCGTTTTCTTTATTGGTTTACCTGCGGATTTTCTTACGGAAATGTATTTGTCAATTTATTTCCCCATATAATTTTCTAGGTAATATTTAGGCGCATAATGGCGCCAATGTTACCTACGGATTTGCCTAGGAAAATATTTTTCGCAGGTAAAATATTTTAAATTTAGAATTTTTAATGTTTTCCGTGAAAATCCTTAGGTATTATCTTTGAATAAAATTTTCATGTAAAATCCCCATGTAATTAGCACTTTTCTTGTGGTGCCAATTTCCGCTTATGCGATCCTCCCCAACCAAGCATCTACGGTGCACGCCCACATGCTCGTCACCTAGCATGTGTGTCACCTCCAAACAAATCACATAACACGTATATTCAGGGTTCATACCCTCAGCTCAAAGTTTAGAAATGTTAATTACCTCGAACAAGCCGAATCTGATACCGAGCAAGCTAAACAATACTCCAAAAACTTCATTCTGCACGTATCAACCTGCGAACGCCTTCCTATCTCCTCAATTCCAAGCCAAACGATTTGAAACTACTCAAACGACATGCAAATTAATCAAAATATACTCCAATGCTTACAATTTAACAATTTATAAAAAATTTCAACTCCGCTCGAAAAGTCAGCAGTGGGGCCAACAATTAAACTTACAATTTCTTCAAACAACAATCAAAGAGCATGATTTATATAACTGTTTATCACTTTATGTCAAATATTGGTTGCATAGTTTTTTTGTAAAAATCTTGTCCCAGGAACTTGAGTTACAGAGAGTCTATGATATTTATGAAGTACCAAAGTAGTGTACTCATCCCTCAGGGGCCCCTTCCAGGGCCCCACTTTTCAGGATGAGGTATGATATATGGCTGTTAACAGGTATAGGATGAATCTCTTTTCGAAGTATGTGGTGAGGCACCACTCATATTTCGTGGTACCTATTATGTTGTCTTCTTAATTTATGTTAGTCGGGCATTAGCCCAAGTGTTTAATTCTATTTTTGGTATAGAGGCTCCATAGATAGTTGTGAAAAGTTATAGTAATGGGGTTGTACACGACATACATGAATAGATACTTATTTTACTTAGCCTCATTATTATGATTATGAGAGGCTTCATGTATTGTTGAATTGGAAACAATATTCCATCATTTAACTTGAAAATATATATGTTTTTCAAAGAGCTTCCGCAGTTAAACTGGTTTCATTCATATGGTTTGGGTGCATCATATGCGTTGGTTCGCTTGGGTCGGATAGTATATCGGGTGCCAGTCACATGAATTTGGGTCGTGACAGAGTCAAACCCAATGCCTTACCCATATAAAATCATATTAGATCATACTGAATTGGGACTCAAACTCAACTCTTATCATCATGGTGCACCAGGACTTGAACCCGATGTCTTACCTTCATGGTGCGCTAGAGGTTGAAGTCTTGAACCCACCATCTTACCCATAATTAATGGCATGTTATATGCCTTTCCCTTGACCAATGGCATAATATGCCAAAGCACAATGAGACTCACATTCGAATCTTTAAAAATATTATCACTTCATAATTATAGGTACCATTGAGTTTAGTCATGATATCACTTCAAATGGTCATACAATACTACATACCACAAGTAGATCCCTGCGAAAAAATGGTTTGAGTATCGCAAGATTTTAACATTTTTGTTAATTTTCAGAAATTTTCTTTTACTGTATAAACTGTTAATCTTTAAAGCAATACAAACTTCTTTGTAGAGAAGAGCACAAACCTGCACATATTTAGAAGTTACATGATCCAAACTCTCACGAGCCGTGACGACGCCTAACACTGCTTGCTAGACAAGCCAATAATTTTACAATAACAATAAAATCAGATAAATAACTTAATAATCTCAACGGAGGAATAGCCATAAAATATCTGAAAATAGAAACAAAAATGCAACTACAACCATTCACATGATCTGGTGTCAATGAGTACATGAGCACTATAGAATCTCAAAATACAGAGTAAAATCCTCAATACAAAACTATCTGAATGATAGAATAGTGATAACATAAATAAATAAATAAATAAATAAATAAATAAATAAGAACTTCAAGGTCGAAGAACGACATATCAGTTATCTCATAGTCTCCACAAGTTAGAACCGATGTGAACTCTAACAATCACCCCGCCCAGCAGTACCTGAATTTGCACATAAAGTACATATTGTAGTATGAGTACAATCGACCTCATGTATTCAATAAGTAACAAGTCTAACCTGGGGCTTAAAGCAGTGACGAGCTCGAAAGAAGGTCAGTATCCAATATCAATAATCAATATCAATACATAATATAATGATGTCAGCAAACGGAAATAACCCTAGAGATATCATGTTCATTTCGTTCACAAATACGAAAAATTAGACATGTTCTCCAAGTATAACAGTCAAAATTCCAATCTTATCACTGAAGTTACTAAAACATGAGTTTTTTTCAAGAAAACTGTAATTTTCAAACTTTCAACAACAGGTAATACATTTTATTTACCAACTAGCATGAGGAAAGTACATCTTTATGCCTACATGTCAAGTTAATAACATCATAGTGAAGCCATCAGGTATACTAACACTCAGCACGCTCACGGTGCCTGGCATAAATGCCCCTCACCATCACACGCACAACCACACTCAATACTATATGGAGGCTTGGAACAAATGCCCCTCACCAAAGCACATATATAACTCTATGCATCCGCTCAATGTAAATATCAGACTCCGGATGTGCAGATCCTTGCCTAAGCGCTAATCGAATATAAGCCAACAATCAATATAATTGTTGGGTGTGCAATCCAATTCAAATATCAATCTGTTGCGGCGTGCAACCCGATCCAAATATCAATCTGTTGTGGCGTACATCCCGATCCAAATATCAATCACAATATGGATCTATGGCGCATATCAGTTATCAATCTTTCAATTCTCATAGAACTCAACCCAAATAGTATCACATATAAAAGGCATCCGCAACATGTGATATGACATATAAATAATATACAGAGATCGAGATATAACATGCGGATAAAAAATTATGACTGAGAATATTATTACAATGAAGGCAAATAATTCAAAATAGCAAGAATAGCCTTATCATATCTCAAATAACTAAGCACATAACCTACACGTAATTTCTAGCATGAATCATAGCCCAAATAGTCATAGATGTATAGAAAATATGGATATATGAGGCATGATAGAAGACAACTCTCATAGTAATCTAAAGTCTACCTAGATCATGAATACCCCTGTGTACGCACATACGCCTGTCACCTAGGATGTGCGTCACTCCCAACATATATAAAGTATTATAGTCCACAAGGATAATTACCTTCAAATCAAGTTTAGATATGTTACTTACCTCAAAGTGCATGAATCGGTACTCCAAAAAGCCCTTTCCACGCGAATCGACCTCCGAGCGACTCGAATCTAGCCAAAATAACTTAATATCACCGATAAAAGCCAAAAGAAACAATCTCAAACAATAAAGCTATGATCTTGAATCAATTATGCATAGTCAACCCCGGGCCCGCACCCCGAAAGCCGTCAAAACTCACAAGTCCGAGCAATCATCTCAATACGAGTCCAAATATGTGTGTTTCATCCAAATCGACCCTCAAATCATCAATTTTTACTCTCCAAAACTATAGTAAAAAATTCTCAAATTCCACCTTTAATTCACATAAATTAGGTGTAATAATCTATGGGTAATCAATATCTAACAACGAAATCGAGTAAGGTGTATTTACCCCTTCAATTGTAGTGATAATCCAAAAATTGCCTCTAGCCGAGCTCCACAACTCTAAATAATGAAAAATTACCAAACCCTCAAAATGTTATAGGCTGCCCAGTGATTCCGCACGTGCGATCCATAATTACCGGATCTGCAGTATCGCACATACCGTCCGAATCTCGTACCTGCGAATCTCACTTATAACCCTACCAATCGCATATGCGGTCACCTAGCCGCATCTGCGATAGTGCTTATGTGCCTAATTTTCGCATGCCCGCATCTGCGACCAAAATTCCTTCAGATGCGAAAACATCTGAACTCAGAAATCTTTAGCCATGCCAACTTAATTCAAAGTGATCCGAAACATACTCGAGTCCCTCGAGACCCCGTTCAATCATACCAACTAATCCTAAAACATAACACGGACCTACTTGAGGCCTCAATTCACATAAAACAATATCAAAACTACGAATCGCAGCTCAATTCAAGCCAAGAAATTAATGAACTTTTAACTTTCAAAACGCATGCCGAACCACATCAAATCAACTCAGAATTACCTCAATTTTTTCATTTAAGTCCCAAATGACATAACATACTTATTCCAACTCCCAAAACCATAATTTATACGCTATATCATTAAAATCAACTCCCGGTTAAACCTATAAATTTTCCAAATCTTCAACTTTTCAACTTTCGTTGAATAGAACCAAATCAACCTACGGAACTCTAAATTTACATCCGGACATACGCCTAAGTCCATAATCACCATATGAACCAATTGTAGCTATTAAAGTACCATTTCAGAATCGTTTACACATAAGTAAAACTCCAGTCAACTCTTACAACTTAAGCATCCGACCTTGAGGCTAAGTGTCCAAATTCAATTCAAAACTTTTCTGAAGTCAAACCAATCGCCCCCGCAAGTCACATAACAACAAATACACATATATAAAACATCAAAAGGAAAAATAGGGCTAAAATACTCAAAACAACCTATTGGACCGTTACATTAAATTAAATTGAATTTTAAAATCACAACGGAAGAATTGTTGAGAAAACACATCTTCCGAGAACACTTTGCAGACCTTCTAAAAATATGTAAAAAGAAACTCCAAATAACAAAGATTGTAAAATCTAAAACAAACAAAGTATAATTGCATAAATAACTAATGATAGATAGCAACATTATATGGTAAATACCTGCATTATATATATAAATTATTTTGATCTTTTGGTAGGAATAAATTATTACCTTACTGGTATTTTGTGAACCAATAAAAATAGTAGTCCATGTAATTGATGAAATTTAGAAGAATATAACTATTGAATACAGTCACATACCTTTTGATACATGATACAGTAACATACCTCAGGCTGGGAAAGTTAGCAAGTGGCAATTGCCAATTCTAGACCACATGAGGTCGAATCTACCCACCAAAGGATCAGAGCGCTCTTTTCTTAAACATATGATAGATAATTGTATATGTCTCTTTTTCACCCAAAGATTAACTAGAAGTGGACGTAAAGTAGCGGAACATATGGGTCAAACGAAAACTAGCGAGAAGTGAAGTTTAACTTTCAAGCGAGAGATTTCGTACTGATAATATATTACGAAATATAACTCAAAGTAATAATATGAAATTAGAAAATAAACAAGAGATGTGGAGAGGTAAAAAGAGAACTATCTTATTTCTTTAAATGTTTTCCAAGTGTGTACAATATCACTTCTTATTTTCTGTTTATAGTATTGGAGAAGGTTATGGAGGTATGAGAGTTACAACCATAGTATTAGAATAGTGGGAGTTATGGAGATATAACGGAGAAGAGAGGGTGTTACTCCTTTAGAAGTTATAGGCATTCACCATAATATAGTATTTCATCACAAGTTTTTTAATCCCACAAATTATTAGAGATATATTTGCAATTGAAAATTTTGAAAAGAAATTGTAATATTCCAAACCAACAGAGGATAAACTTGTCATTTTATCTTTAAAATAAGAGAAGAAAAAGAATGTTTTATAAGGAAATGAGGGACCAAGGGGGTCAAAAAAGTGGGAAGCCAAATCCGGCCATCTTAATTTCTTTTATTGAAGAAATTCAACTGGTGCATTTTGATTTATTTTGTAGTTTAAATTAACGGCGAATGGCCAAAAATACTCATGTACTTTCGAAAATGGTCTAAGAATACCCCTCGTTATACTATTGGGCTACATATACCCTTCCCATCATACAACAACAACCCAGTAAAATTTCACTAATGGGGTTTGGGGAGGATAGTGTGTACGCAGACCTTACCCCTACCCCGAAGGAGTAGAGATATTGTTTCTGAAAGATCCTCGGCTCAAAAAAAATAAAAAGACAAAAGAAAAAAAAGGGGAGACAATATTAGTATCACAACAACAATCATATGATAAATAGGAACACCATGAAATCCAGAAGAAAGATGCAAAGTAAAGGGAGACAATATTAGTAAATATTAGTATCACCATAACAGTCATAAGAAAAATAGGAACACCATGAAATCTAGAAGAAAGATGTAAAGCAAAAGCGATAGCTAATAAATAGGACCTGCATTGAAAAGCGAAATAGTAAGCCACAACATTCCCACTAGTTATCTTAGACAAAAATCCTACATGGCTAGTCCCACCATGTTACGAAGTAAGACACGACTCAACTACCTCCTAACCTACAACCCTAATACTCGACCTCCACATCTTTCTATCAAGTGTCATGTCCTCGGAAATCTGGAGCCTCGCCATATTCTGCCTGATCACCTCTCCCTAATACTTCTTAGACCGCTCTCTACCCTTCCCGTCATACTTTGGAACAAATATACCCTTATTTTGGATGGAGTGCCACGTGTCAGCACCAGATGAAAACGACCCTTTTTTTTACCCGATCCGTTTTATAAAACCCACCACCCGACCCGTTTTAAAATTCAGTTTTTTTAAAGCATATATTTTGTAAAAACTGAATTTGTTTTTTGTAAAAACTGAAAGAAAAAAAATTTACAAAATATATATTTTTAAGTCTTTTCAGTTTTTTTAAAGTAGTTTTTTAAAAAAATGCTTTAAAAACTGAAAAATTTATATTCTGTAAAAAATGGAAAACAAAAAAAGAAATTTGCAATATATATATTTTTAAGTCTTTTCAGTTTTTTTAAGTATGTTTTTTGTAAAAACTGAAAAAAAATATTTTTTTAAAAAACTTGAAAAAAAGACTCTCCTAAAGCAGTGGACTACATATGCATTAGTTTTAAAAAAATAAAAATATTTTGCAATTTGTTTTTTCAGTTTTTACAAAAAAATATATTTTAAAAAACTGAAAAAACTGAAAAATTTATATTTTGCAAATTTCTTTTTTTTTTTTTTCAGTTTTTCCAGAATATATATTTTTCAGTTTTTAAATTATTTTTAAAAATTATTTTTTTCATTTTTTACAAAAAACATACTTTAAAAAAACTGAAAAAACTTAAAAATATATATTTTGCAATTTTTTTTTCTTTTTTCAGTTTTTACAAAAATAAATTCCAGTTTTTACAAAATATATGCTTTAAAAAAAATAAAATTTAAAATGGGTCGGGTGGTGGATTTTTTAAAACGGATCGGGTAAAAAACAAAATTGGTCGTTTTCATCTGGTGCTGACACATGGCACTCCATCTAAAATAAGGGTATATTTATTCCAAAGTATGACGCGAAGGGTATATATAGCCCAATAATATAACGAGGAGTATTCTTAGATCATTTTTTAAAGTACAAAGGTATATTTGATCCTTCCCCGTTAAATTAAAAGTAAAGAAATCTGATTAGATGTTATTGTTAACATCTGCCGTCAATTCATTTTTGCCATATTTAGTTCTTAAATACAGGATTTGAAATGGATCTGCTATTGAAGCCCAAGTGGGAGCAAGCCGTCAAAAATATTCGGGAACCAAAAATCAAAAAAATTCGGGAACCAGAAAAAAGACTCCAAGGACTACATCAAGAATTAGGGTGTATCAAGAAAATCGATAAATCACACCAAATTAGTAATCTGAATCAAACCGGGAAAAGAAATTCCAATTGTGGTTTGGTGTTGGAACAAAAAACCCGACCATAATTTGTTTGGTTTGGTTTTAACTAAAAAAGATCAACCCGATAGAAATTTTAAAACTATTTTAAACATATAAATATTTATTGTAATATAATTTGTAAATATTTCTTGAATATTTTTACATTTTTATCTTTTAAAGTATTATTTCAAATTTGGACTTAACATTTTTGAATGGTAAATAAATGTTTTAGCCCATAAACGTAGTAACTTAGACAAAGTTCAAATCAATACTAATGCTAACAAAATAAATTCAATTCAATACTAGGAATGACGACAATGTTTGATATCTATTTGTTTTAGTTTTACATTGGTTTATAATGAAAACGCATTACTTAGTTTATCTTTTTCTTTAATACTTAGTTATGTAATTAATTATACTTATTAGCTATACTTATTTTAGCATGACCTATATAGTATTTTTAGCTTATTTTAATTTTTATTATGGCTTATTAATTAACAATATTTGCTTTGTGTAATTTTATTATCTTTGTTATTAAATATTTTAGTAAAATGCTATGACTTATCTCATATTATTGTGTTATTTTCTTGAAAAATATATTATATAGTTGTATCTTACTAGGACTACAGAAATATTTGGAGCACAAGTTACATATTTTGTGCTATGAAAACTTTATTGGAAAAAACCAGAAAATCCGAAAAAATAGAAAACCCCGAGAAAATTGAGATTGAAAAATCCGACTTTGTTGGTTTGGTTTGGTTTATATATTCAAAAATCCGATACCATTAGTTTGATTTAGTAATTGAAAAATCCTACACCATTAGTCTGGTTTGGTTCTTTAGATCTTTGAGCGTGTTGAAGGTATTTGGGGGGTATTAGGAGTTCTATAATTATGTAAAAGATAAAAATAAAAACAAAAATAAAAAATTAGTATTGGGCAGGGTTAGCAAAATAATGGGGAAAAGAGGAAGGAACAAAAAACCGACCCAATAGATCTTTTTATCCAAAAATTAGTCGTCACAGATATGTCTATTGCGACAGTTACGAGAAGTGCTGCAACAATTTACCCTACGACAACAGTTACTCGACAGAGGCAACGGATTTGTAGCTAAAACTGTCTCATGATGCTTAGGCAACGGTTACAACCGCTGAACAGATCGGATATAGCAACGGTTGTATAACCGTTGCTTTACGGATTTGTAGCTAAAACTGTCTCATGATGCTTAGGCAACGGTTACAACCGCCGAACAGATCGGATATAGCAACGGTTGTATAACCGTTGCAAACAATTTCGTTACCATACATATAATTGAAGAATGTATTTTGGTCAGGAAAGAAGTACTTGAACACAATACACAAGCATTTTGATAATGAAATATAATTATGTGAGAGGTCTTGTGAGAAACGAAAAATAAAGGCAAAGGTGTTTGGTGAATATTTCGGAACAGTTTATAAATAAGGTGTGACCGCACAAGTGACATGTACTAACCATTCTCATGTGAGTTCTAATATATTCTTCAATCTATGTGTATCTTTTTCTTGGTTATGTTACTTCTTTGTATCTCTTAGTATTCCATTTGTGAGTTCTAATATATTTTTCATGCCATTGTATATGTAGCATTAGGAGTGTACATAGGCCGGGTTGGTTCGGATTTTTCAATTACCAAACCAAATCAATTGTCTCGAATTTTTAAATATTTAAACCAAACCAAACCAACAAAAGTCTGATTTTTCAATCTCGGGTTTTTCGATTTTCTCGAATTTTTTCGATTTTTTTCCGACAAAATCTTCGTAGTATAAAATATATAATTTGTGCTCTAGTATTTCTTACGTCCTAGTAGGATAAAACTATATAAGATGTTACCTAATAAAATAATACAAAATAATGTGAGATGAGTCATGATTATACTAAAATACTCAAGAAATCGCATAAAATAAATATTGCCAACTAATAAGTCATAATAAAATAAACATGATCTAAAAGTACTAATTCAGTCATGCTAAAATAAGTACGACTAATAAGTACTAAGCATTAATTACATGACTAAATAATATTTAAAGGAAGTTATGCATTTTCACTCTCTAAACCAATGCAAAACTAAAACAATAAATATCCAATACTATTGTCATTTTTAGTATTGAATTGAGTTTTTTTTTAGTATTGATTTAATTTTATTTTGGGCTTTATTTGAGTTACAAACTTTTATGGGCTATAAAACATATTTGATCATTCAAAAGTTCTAAGTCTAAACTTGAAATAATACATTAAAAGAGAGAACTATGAAAAAATTTAAAAAATATTTATAAATTATATTACAATTATTATTTTTATGTATAAAATATTTTTAAAACTTGTATACATGTAATGTCGGGTTGGTTTGATTTCGATTTGACTTTTTTTAGTTAAAATCAAACCAAACCAATTATGATCTTTTTTTTTCTAACACCAAATCAAATCAAACCAAACCATAGTCAGATTTGTTTTGTCGGTTTGATTCGGATTATCGGTTTGGTGTGTGTAACACCCCAAACTTTAGACAGAGTCCCACGTCGGCAAAACACAAGAAGTATGTTGGGTATATACGTTAACAAGCCTTAGATCCTAGTGACGCGTTTTAAACCCGTGAGGGTTTAGGCCCAGAACGGACAATATCACTAGTGGACTGTGCTGTTACAGATGGTATCAGAGCCACTCTTGTGTCAGCCTTGCCGATGGTGGGTCAGAGTTTAACTGAGTTTAGGCAAATCCCGGTTATGCGGGGCAAACCTTGTATGTAACACCCCAGACTTTAGACAGAGTCCCATATCGGCAAAACACAAAAGGGATAAACCCGTGAGGGCTTAGGCCCAGAGTGGACAATATCATTAACGAGCTGGGTTGTTACAGTGTGATTTGTCGGCTTTCTTTGTACACCCCTATGTAGCATGTATGGTAGTTTCTATACTTTGATAAGTTAATATTTTTTGTGTGATGCTGCTTAGTACTTTTGATTTATTGGATATTAGTTCTTGACTAATTTTCCATAGAATTAAAATATTCTCAATTTTGAAGTGTCCAATCTTGCTAATTTGGGTAACTTTCGTGCGGAGAAAACTATTTTGATGAAGATTTTTGTGTGAATATTTTACATAAAACTTTATTTTAATAATACTAATATTTATTTTACAAAACTTTTTATTACATGACTTGACATACACGTGGAACGAATAAAAATCTTTTTTGCTAGGTAAACAGAAGTAAACTTACAAGTAGATTTTCATTGGAGATAGATGGAAGAAATAGTAGCAGCGTTGGAACTTTGGCAATGTGGGGTTGCTCTGATGGTAAGCACCCTCCACTTCCAACCAAGAGGTTGTGAGTTCGAGTCACCCCAAGAGCAAGGTGGGGAGTTCTTGGAGGGAAGGATGCCGAGGGTCATTTGGAAACAGCCTCTCTACCCCAGGGTAGGGGTAAGGTCTGCGTACACACTACCCTCCCCAGACCCCACTAGTGGGATTATACTGGGTTGTTGTTGTTGTTGTTGTTGTTGTTGTGTTGGAACTTTGGCAATTAAGCACACAAACTTGGTAACTGGTAAGAAAAGTGAAAAGAGAAGACGTTGTTTGGAAGGCATGTTTAGAGGCGTCCATTAATTGAGAACATGAAGAGTCATGAGGAGAGCATCAATACTTTGCCAAGAGTAGCGAGGTAAAAGCATAAAGGTTTCAACGGTTGAAAACCTTAGGAACAGTAGTTAATGGTCTTCAGGTTAATTAGGTTAATAACAAGGGTAATTAAGTAATTTAACTTTTAGTTTTGGGCCTGCTTTTATAGTACTGCCTTCGTCCCAAATTATATTTTGTTCAATCCTTTTTATTTCACAAACCTTTTACCCTTTAAACTTTGAAAACCACAAATTTCAATTTTTTTTTTCATAAACTTCGTACCAAGTGAAATTATCACATCTAAATTGAAACGAAGGGAGTAATATAGATATAGATATAAATTTTGTAGTTTAAAAGTAGAGTAGCGTGATTAGATGTTATTGTTAACGGCTGTTAACGTGATTAGATCTTAACTATAGGTATCTGCTATTGAAGCCTGAATTAATGTGGTCAAAGAATTCGGAAACTAGAAAGAAAGACTCCAGGGACTGCAGCAGCCACTGATCTTTCAGCCATGAATTATCTTTATTTTGTGATCCACATAAATCTGAAAGGCGGGTGAACATTACTTGAGGAAATAGAAATGAACTGGGATTTTTTTCCACCTCAGTGATATCCTTACTTCAAATTAGATAAGCTTTTTAAATTAAAACTTGGAAAAAATGTGCACATTATTACCTAATTTTCGCATTGTACTTCATAAAAGATGGAAAAAAAAGAAACTGGAGCTTGAAATGTAACTAAAAAGGATGTTTAAGGTCGACGGTTGAGCAGCTTTACTTAACATCTCCTAAATAATACAGAGACCTAAATAATACAGAGACTTATTTCAAAGTTCATATTGCTTGAATGAACAAAGACAAACAGGTATCTTCTTTATTTGAACAAATTCATCACAAAAGAGGAAAGAAATACAGTGACATCATATGAAAGAGGAGTATTCTGCTTGTCCATGATCCCAGGCTTCCGGCAATGTCACCTTGATTCTCTCCTACAGAAAAGAGGAAAGAAAAATTTGAGAACGTGTTTAAAAAAAAAAAGAAAACATAATAGTGATCATTGTCGAACATATGATTAATAAACACAAAAATAACTGAATGATTATGATTAAGATGCTGATAAAAAGGACACCTGGATCCTGTTGTAAAGGACTTTACTGTTCAATAAATGTTTGAGCAAAGTGCAATGCTGAATTTGAGTGAAAACAGTTAACCTTAATCATGGAATTTAAGGATCAATCTTGTTGTAATTTATAATAATATATTGTGTAGAGATAGCTAGATTCCAATCTCTATGGATCATGTCAAGATAAAATGAATCTGACTGACCTTTCAGCATCATTGTGCTGCTTTGGACTAATGTTCAGGAGGGAATACGGTGAGGTTGAATTTGCTACTTTTAGATGTCTTGCTTTCCAGTATATCTTTTGCAGATTTGACCGCTTTGCTTGTGTTCTCCAGCCTCATCTCTTTAAGGTTTGGTATATCAGCCAGTCCACGTGGCACAGCCTGGAGCTTATTACAGGAGATAAGAACAAGGTGCCGAAGTATTGGAAAGTTAAGATTTGAAGCCTCCCAAGTTTCTAATTCTGCTGCTTTTTCAATCCATAGGACCTGGAGTTGGCTAAAACCTCCGACCTCCGGCTGCCAGGAATCACCGATAAATGCATCTTCTTTCAATTTTAGGACCTCAAGGGATTCCAACTGCCCCAATCTATTCGCCTCACTCCAAGCAAACCTTGTATTAGCCAAAGTTAATCTCTTCAATGTGCGTACAATTCTGAAGAATGCTGCCGGAAGGTGAAGCGCTTGATTCATGTAAATAACATCATTCAACAGTTTCAGATGTTCCAGGCACTTTATCTCTTCAAGATTATTGATTCCACCCTTTTGGGTATCAAGAAAAGCCGCCATTTGCCCTCGGATGCTCAATTTTCTGAGATGACAAGCCTTGGCGAGCACATCTTTCTTGCAACTTTCTGGTGCAACCAAAGAAAGAGTTTGTAGAAAAGAAGCTTTACCTGTCGTGATAGCAGGGGATGGCAATTTTGCAGGTATGTTGGTGTGGAGATGCCTCAACTGTAACATGTTCCATATGTCTGCTTTTATGTCAAGGGTGGGCTCTGATGTACTTGTATTAAGTATAAGAGTTTGTAAATTCCAGAATTTACCAAAGGTCGGAGGAAGGGCCTTGAATTCACCTGAGATAGCAATATACCTCAAATGAAATAACTGGTTAAAATCCTTGGAGAAAAGAAATTTGATGGATTCAACTTCCAAGACCCTGATAAGTGGAAACGCTTTGTGGATGAGTTTGATGTCATTAGGAGATAGTTCGGTTTGTTTTTGTTTCGAGGAAAAACAATAGAAAGATCTCACATGTTCTGCAAAAGGTTTTCCAGAGAGAAAGTCATGCAGAATAGAGGGTTGAATGCACAATCGACGACAAGCATCTTGGTTTTGTATCGAAGGAATAACGTGACTCGGTGTTGGACATATTTCTTGAAACAGCCATTTGTTAGAAGCCTCCTTTATGCAGAACTCATGCAACATGTCGTGAATACGACACGTTTTTATTTGACCATCAGACCTCTTTTGCTGCAATATCACTAAGTTTCTATTGACAAGATCGTTCAAATAAAATTCTGCTATCTCCTCAAGAGTGTAGTTCTGTTGGGGCTTTATTAACCCCTCCGCTATCCACAAGCGAATTAATTTCCAAGAAGGGATATCAAAGCCTCGAGGAAAGAGACCACAATACAAGAAGCACGTTTGCACCTCTTGCGGCAGACGATCATAACTCATCTCTACCAATTTAAAGCAGCTCTCTTGGCTATTCGTAAAAAGATGCTGCACCACATTTCTCTCAACTCTTAGCCAATCATTTTTGTTCGAACGACCTCTTAATGCTCCTGCAATTACCACTAGTGCAAGTGGTACTCCTCCACATTTTCGTGCAATGCTTTCTCCAAGTTCTACCAAGTCATCAGGACAACTTCCCCTGCCAAAAATTCTTTTTACCAACAATTCGGAACTTTCTGCTTGAGTCAAAAATTTCAGATCATGAGGATTTGGATTGGCATAACTAGCCAAATATTTGTCAACCGTGGTAATCATGATTCGATGCTTCTTTTTGTTTAATGGGAAAATTTTCTTTACAGCATCAGTGACTTCTGCTGCCCAAACATCATCTAAGACAATGAGGCATCTTCCCCCTTTATTTATATACCCACATATCACCTTAGCTAATGCGTCCACTTCCTCATGTTGATAATCTTCGGTACGTTTAGTGAAGAATTTGAGAATATTAAGAAAAATATCCTTTATTTTATAAGATTGGCCCACGTAAACCCATAGGACCTTAAAAAATTCATATGAAAGCTGAGGATCATTGTAGATTTTTCTTGCCAGTGTAGTTTTTCCAAGTCCGGGCATACCCACCACGGGGACAATATCCAGACTTTCCCCTGGACCTTCAACAAGTCGCTTGATCACTTTGTTCGCCTCCTCATCAAAGCCGACGACTTCATCATCCTCCAAAGAAGGACCCTTTTTAAGATAACAAACTGGATTGCATCAGAAAACAATGGATAATGCTCTTAAATATTTGCAATTATAAATATACAAAGTTTAAACTTAACTACAATGCTGATAAGATAAAACTATTTGCAAACATGATTATTAGCAAAAAAAAAAAATTGGAAACCAAATTATTGCATAAGTGACATAAAAGTACTCCCTCCGCCTCATGCCACGTGGCTTTGTTTGACTAGTCACACAAATTAAGAAATAAATATTTTTTTTTGAAATTTGCAATCTAAATATTTGTTTGGATATAAATCATCTTAGTAAGGATATGACCAAAAAAATTAAATTATTTAAAACAGATATGAAAGTATCATCCATTTTTGGACAGAGTAAAAAGAAAAGTTTACTACATAAATTGGGAATGAGCAAGTAATAAAATATCTACTGAAAAGGTCTAAAATCGCCCTTGTACTATCCGCCTAGAGACACTTTTGCCCTCTTTTAATAGTTGGATATTTTTCCGCCCCTGCCGTTACAAAACTAACACATATTTGATCCAATGATTTGCGAAAGATTCACTTTTGCCTCTTTTCATTTAACAAAACCATTTTTAAAAAAAGGAAAAAGGCCAAAATTATCCTTCTGCTCTGGATAATTAGCCACGTTTATACCCGTTTCTACTTTCTGTCTAAAATTATCCCCACCGTTAACATAGTAACTAAAATTATCCCTAACCCTAACAGATGTCCAACATGGCAGTTGGGACCCCATAATAAATTGCCAACTAAGCAAATATGAACCCATTTCTAAAACCCGCCCGACCCTATTAGATTACACTAGAATCCGTTAATTAGTCTTCTTCTTCATCGATTAAAGAAGACCAATAGTCAGCCGGAGTTGAGTAAATGGCCGGAAACTGGCCAAAGTCCTTCAGATCCGGGTCCTTGAAACAGAAAAGAAAAAGAATAAAAGAAATAACATTAATGAGGGTGGGGTCATTCGAGTTTTGTCACTGTCCGGAGGGATTTTTCGTTGGTCAGCGTTCTCCGGCTATGTCCCCGGTGACATTGTGTTCTTGATTGTTCGGTTTTGAGAGGCTGAGAAGTGAGAGGAAGAGAGGAGGAAGAGAGAGAGGTAGAGCAGTGTGGCGGTTGCCGTGGCAGAGACATCCTTCAGGAAGCCTTTTCCCCGTAATCCCGACTCACCATCGCCGACAACTTTATCTCCATGTCCGATTGAGAAACAAAATCTTCTTCCATTTAAAATCAAAGGGAGTCCCCTAAAATTTACTAGTACAAATAGTCATCAGATTGGTTTTCAAAAATTTACACTGAAAAAACAAGAAATATTTACACTTCAAGAAGTGAACTTTCCCACATATCATTCCAAACAATCTATTTTTCCTCATAAATTGGACCCATAAATTTACATGAAAAAGATACCCATCAAACTCAAAACATTATATTGTTCTTCAGAAAGAATTTGTGAAATTCCTTTGGTGAAACAACTGGGTTCAGGACGTCGATTATGGTATTTCCCGTTTCATTTTCGATGGTTGACGGTGTGATATTAACACATAGATTATTCTAGTAAGACTTTTTTACTTTTGAAAAGTATGTGATGGTCACAATTTGAAGAAAACTTTAGGGATGATTGATTACTCGTGCAATGTATTGTTATTATTGGACTTTGCTAAGGCTTTTGGGTTGGTAATTACAAACTCTAGCTTTCGGAAGAGGGAGGGGCATTTGGTTATTTTTTAAAATGCGGTGGCGAAGACTCAAATTGACTATCTCCTCCTCAGGAGGTGTGACAGAGGGTTGTGCAAGGATTGCAAGGTGATTCCGGGTGAGATACTCGCGATGCAGCATAGGCTCTTGGTGATGGACGTTGGTATTATGTTAAAGAGGAGAAAAAGGTCTACTCAAGAAAGATCGAGAATCAGGTGGGGAGCCTTAACTAAGGATAAAGCCCAAGCGTTGGAGGGGCGGTTGTCGGCTATGGGAGCTTGGAGGAGCAGTGGTGACGCGAGCACTATGTGGTCAGCGACAGCAGACTGTATTAGGGAGGCTGCGAGAGAGGTGTTAGGGGTCTCGACGGGCATCTCTGGTGGGCACAAAGAAGACTGGTGTTGGAATGAAGTGGTCCAAGGTAAAGTGCAAGCAAAAAAGGCGGCGTACCTGAAGTTAGTGGGGAGCATAGGTGATGAGAAGAGGCGAGTGTGCATGGAGAGGTATAAGGCAACTAGGAAGGAGGCTAAGCTGGCGGTCGCGGAGCCTAAGACTGCAGCTTATGGTCATATGTACGAGGAATTAGGGAAAAATAGTAGGGAGAAGAAGTTATTCCGGCTGGCCAAGTTGAGATAGAGGAAGGCTCAGGATTTGGACCAAGTGAGAAGCATCAAGGACGAAGATGGTAGAGTATTGATGTAAGATGCCCAGATTAAGAGGAGATGGTAGACTTACTTTCATAATCTTCTTGAATGAAGAAGGGGATCGGGATATTGTGCTAGGCGAATTGGAGTATTCCGAGAGTCACCGTGACTTCGGATACTGCAGGCGTATCGAGGTTGAGGAGGTCGTGGGAGCTATGCGTAAGATGAGTAGGGGCAGAGCGACCGGTCCAGACGAGATTCCGGTGGAATTTTGGAAGTGTGTGGGGAGAGCAGGTTTGGAGTGGTTGACTAGGTTGTTTAATAGTATTTTTGAGGGGAAGAGGATGCCGGATGAGTGGAGGTGGAGCACGGTGGTTCCATTGTATAAGAACAAAGGTGATATCCAGAGTTGTAACAATTATAGGGGTATCAAATTACTGAGTCATACCATGAAAGTGTGGGAGAGGGTGGTTGAAGCGAGGGTGAGGATGANAAAGTGTGTGGGGAGAGCAGGTTTGGAGTGATTGACTAGGTTGTTTAATATTATTTTTAAGGCGAAGAGGATACCGGATGAGTGGAGGTGGAGTACGGTGGTTCCATTGTATAAGAACAAAGGTGATATCCAGAGTTGTAACAATTATAGAGGTATCAAATTACTGAGTCATACCATGAAAGTGTGGGAGATGGTGGTTGAAGCGAGGGTGAGGATGACGATGTCTGTATCCGACAACTAGTTCAGATTCATGCCGGGTCGTTCGACTACAGAAGTTATACACCTTGTTAGAAGGTTGGTGGAACTGTACAGAGAGAGGAAGAATGATCTGCACGTGGTGTTTATTGACCTAGAGAAAGTGTATGACAAGGTTCCTAGAGAAGTTCTCTGTAGATGCCTGGAGGAACAATGTGTGTCGGTTCCCTAAATTATGGCGATTAAGGACATGTATGATGGGGCTAAGACTGAGGTTAGGATAGTAGGAGGCAACTCTGAGCATTTTCCGGTTGTAATGGGGTTACACCAAGGTTCTGCACTCAGTCCGTTCTTATTCGCCCTGGTGATGGACGCGTTAACACACCATATTCAAGGGGATGTGCCATGGTGCATGCTATTCGCCGATGACATAGTGCTAATTGATGAGTCGCGAGCCGGTGTTAACGAGAGGCTGGAGGTTTGGAGACAGGCTCTTGAGTCTAAGGGTTTCAAGGTGAGTAGAACTAAGACGGAATACCTGGAGTGTAAGTTCAGCGCTGAGCCATGGGAAGTGGGCGTGGATGTGAGGCTTGATTCGCAGGTCATCTCGAGTAGAGGCAGCTTCAATTACCTTGGTTCGGTTATCTATGGGGGATGGGAGATAGACGAGGATGTCACACACCGTATTGGGGTAGGATGGATAAAGTGAAGGTTAGCATTTGGAGTCCTGTGTGACAAGAGAGTGCCACCGATACTCAAAGGTAAGTTCTATAAAGCGGTGGTTAGACAAGCCATGATATATAGGGCTGAGTGTTGGCCCGCTAGGAACTCACATATCCAGAAGATGAAAGTAGCAGAAATGAGGATGTTGCAGTGGATGTGCGGGCACACTATGATAGATAAGATTAGGAATGATGATATTCGGGAGAAGGTGCATGTGACTCCCATTGATGACAAGATGCGGGAAACGAGGCTTAGATGGTTCGGACATGTTCAGAGGAAAAGCCAGATGCTCCGGTACGGAGTTATGAGTGGCTGGTTGTAAAGGGCACGAGAAGAGGTAGAAGGCGGCCTAAGAAGTATTGATGAGAGGTGATCAGACAGGATATGGCGAGGCTCCAGATTTCTGAGGACATGACACTTGATAAGAAGATGTGGAGGTCGAGTATTAGGGTTGTAGGTTAGGAGGTAGTTGAGTCTTGCCTTACTTCGTACAATTGTGGGACTAGCCATGTAGGGTTTTTGTTTAAGATAGCTAGTGGCAATGTTGTGTCTTACTATTTCGCTTTTCAGTGCATGTCCTATTTACTAGCTATCGCTTTTGCTTTGCATCTTTCTTCTAGATTTCATGGTGTTCCTATTTTTCTTATGATTGTTGTGGTGATACTAATATTTACTAATATTGTCTCACTTTGCTTTGCATCTTTCTTCTGAATTTCATGGTGTTCCTATTTTTCCTATGATTGCTGTTGTGATACTAATATTGTCTCCTTTTTGTCCTTTTGTATTTTTATTTTTTTGAGCCGAGGGTCTTTCGGAAACAATCTCTTTACTCCTTCGGGGTAGGGGTAAGGTCTGCGTACATACTACCCTCCCCAGACCCCATTAGTGAAATTTTACTTGGTTGTTGTTGTTGTTGTTGTTGTTGTTGTTGTTTGGCTGGATTTCTTTTACCACACACTGATTAATACAAGCAAAAATGCTTAAAATTTTATGAAAATTGTCAATTCAAAAATACAAAAAATAAAAAAATAAAAGAACTGAACACACGTCAAAGACAACCGTAACAACAAAAAAAGGCTACTAGAATAAGCAAAACAAGGTATAGAGTGTTCAATTTTTTACAACTGATAAATAATCTATAATTAAAGCGATAACTATATAAGAAAAAGTTAAATGTGTGTTTGTTTGGGAGTGAATTAAACCTAAATGGGAGAGGGTAGGGGGATGATCAATATATAAGAGGAGATTCAATTAATTGCCAAGTATTATTTGTAATTTTAATATGCACAAATTGAGATTTAAAATGGATACATTGATGAAAAGAGGAAATATTAATCAAGTTATAATATAGAAGGTAAAAGTAAATATTCTGAAAATTTGAGGGCAAATTTTGGACCTTTTTTATATTTACTTTTTGTTTTTAATGGCTTCGTTATTAAAAAATGGCAAAAGTGAGCCTTTCACAAATCATAAATGCATTTATGTGCTAGTTTTATAACGACATGACAAAAATATACCAACTATTAATGGAGGACAAAAGTGTCCCTAAGCAGATAGTACATGGCAATTTTGGCTCTTTACCGAAAAATCTATTCTCTCCGTTTCAATTTATGTGAACATGTTTGAATAAGCACAGAGTTTAAGAAAAAATGAAGACTTTTAGAATTTGTGGTCCTAAACACGTTAAAAAGGGGTCAGAGTATTTGTGTGGTTATAAAAGCTTTTCATTAAGGATACAATTGTAAGTTTAAGCTAAATTATTACCAAATTTAGAAAGGCGTCATTCTTTTCCGAACGGACCAAAAAGGAAATAGGTTCACATAAACTGAAACGGAGGGAGTATTATCTTTGTTAACATTTTGTCTTCTCTTATTCTTAGTCTGCCAACTTACATTCTCTTTGCTGCAACACTATTTCTCATTTGAGCTTTAAACTTTTTAAAATTAGTTTACGAAGTAAAAGAAATTGTAGTACGTCTTTTCAATTATATTAATACTAAAGTAATACTGCCTTGGCGGGCCCACATGGAGAGGAGGGATCACCGGCCCAGGTAACTTTGGAAAATATTATCTATATATATATATGTATATACCTTAAAAATAGGATATG
>AWOL01S0049716.1:47922-58853 GCA_000715115.1 Nicotiana otophora
AATATTATATATATATATATATATATATATATATATATATATATATATATGTACACCTCAACAATAGGACATATAGTTCTCTAGGACCCCCTAAGATACAAAAGCAATCTGGTGGCATCGGTAGGAGCCGCTATTTTCATACCAAAATACCCGAGTGGGATTCTCGGCTACTACACATTGTTGCTTTCCATAATTTTTTACTATGTTTTTCAGTTGGACAATTTAATTGGAGAATATGATCAGCCCAAAGGCCCATATTCTTAGCTATTACCTAGCTGCCCGTTTCTTTTTTTTAGTGGTGCCCCGCCACTTATAAATTTTGAATCTGCCTCTAAATACTGTTTAGAGTAGATTACACTAATTTATCAGTGAAAAATAGGTTCACCACGAGTACAGAAACACTCTCGGGGTGACAGGTGTTGTTGAAGTTGTTACGACAAAAAGACTAACGAGTACAGAAGATGTGTGAACACTCTCGGGGTTGAACAAGTACGTACTGTACCTATTCAGCCTCGAAACTAAATACATGGAAATAGCTTTGGATCTTGAGAAAAGGGTCATTAATGGACAACAACAACAACCCAGTATAATTTTACTAGTGGAGTCTAGGGAGGGTAGTGTGTACGCAGACCTTACCCCTACCCTGGGATAGAAAGACTGTTTCCAATAGACACTCGGCATACTTCCCTTCAAGAACTCCCCACCTTGCTCTTGGGGTGACTCGAACTCACAACCTCTTGGTTGGAAGTGAAGCGTGCTTACCATCAGAGCAACCCACCTTGTGTGGATCATTAACGGAGATACCAATAAAGAAAGAATCGGTCAATCTCAATTTACACGAGATTTGCCTATCATAACTCCATCCACTATAAATCAATTGTGAAACGCATCATTAACGCAATAAATATCAGTAATGGGTAGGAGCCAAACAAGACAAACAATTACAAATAGGATTACTATTTAAACTCCTTATTTCATACGTTGTATCCCATAAAAATAATTACTAAGTCATTCTTCCAACTACATTTGTTCTATTACCGTTCTCTATTATTGAAAAATTATTACTTTCAAACGGAAGAAAGTCTACAACTATCAATGATATTTCTATTTTCTCTATTCTCTCAATTTATTTTCTTATTATTTGTTTCTTTTTCGTATCGTTTATATTTGGAAAAGTGAATTAAATGGGTTGTTAGTAACCCGAAATATTTATTTAATTGCTTTGACTACAAGCTATTTTGTGGGTTAAACAACTAAGTACCTCAATAATTTGATTAACTTATGGATAAATGTGTATTCAGAACTCAAACATTTAGGCCCTTTTATATAATGGAAATATAACACATATATTCATTTGTACAATATTTCTATAGTATGTGAGAATTAGGTTTATAGTCTTGAAGTACATCTAATTAAGTTATTATTTGTAGCTAATAAATTAAAAGAAATTGAACTTAAAAATCAGAAAGCTTAATATATAAAAAATATATAATTCTATATATTAAATTTTCTTCATTTATAATTCTTAAAATAGAATAAATGTATTTTATTTTTAAATAAAAAAATTTCAGAACTATTAAATAGGAAATTATCACAATTTCTTTTTGATAAGATATATCAATTGCTAACAATGTGTTTGCCAGGTTTATAATATTTGGTATATAAACTCTTCTCACTTTGGAAATTAATCACTTGAACTCTACTATATAATGGAAGCGCGTACATAAGGGATTCAAGTAATTAATTTTTATTACATACACATACTATTATATTTGTGTAGAATATATATTATATAAGTATAAAATGTGTCCCATGTTAGTTGTAATTTATTTTGGTTTAAAAAATATTATTATCAAAATTCCTATTGGGCTTTTAGGGAAGTTTTTATGATTAAAACTCTCCGCTCCCCACTTTGATGCGTTAAAACTAATTGTCCTTTCTCTCTGTTTAAAACACAAAGAATAATATGATCTATCACTGTTGTTCTGATAGAAAACAAAAAGAAAAATGAGTGAAAGAACTTTCTTAATCATCAAGAAAACATCATGAATTTTCTTCATCTATGTATTTACTTTGTTTAGTTTGTGAAAATCACATAGTTTTTAGATCCTGAAATTATGATAGAATTATTCTGTTAGAATATTGTTTGTGAATCACAATTTAGAATAGGAAATTCTAACATGTGGTATGAGCGTAAGGTTTTTGGAACTCGTGATTTTTCCTGATGAGTGATGACAAAAGTTTTTCTCCCAATTTATGAACCCTATTCATGTAATTTAGGGATATATAGTTACTGCTAACCGTATACGGAAAGAGTTCGATAATCGTCTTAAGACACTACTAGTTCACTTTATCGATCCAAATTATATTTCTGATGCTTGATTCGAATTAGTTTATTGTTCTGTTGTCTATTTGTTTGTCCCATCTCACTTTATAAAATATTACTAATTGATAATAGTAGAAGTCTATAAACTGAAGTTGGGATTTAAACCCACTGATATTACATAAGCATAATTGCTTTTGTTAACAGTGACTCGGCTATGAAGAGTATTATACTAAAAGTATTAATTCCTCTAAAATAATGTTGGATGCAAGTAATTTAGTGTACTGGTGATGGACTCTAATGGCTACAATAGAGTAAACCATGCTTTTAATCAGAGAATTATGAGATTTGTTTATATTTTAAATTGTCTGAAGTGATTCATAAAAGCCTTGAGCAAATTATGAGATTTGTTTACATTCTGAAGTTGTCTGATGTGTTTCACAAATGTTTAAAGCACCAAGTTTTGTTCTACTCTATTGATATAGCCGTATGGATTACATATTACTGGAATTGCTAGAATTCGTAATACTTGTTGAGGCAGCGTAGCAATTCTCTATTATGACTCCAGTTCTTATTCTATGAGAGTCTAGTTAAATTCAAACTTTTGAATTATAATTGGAAGAATACTACTTTCATAATTTCTTTGGAATTATTACCATAGATTCGATAATCATCAAAGTGATCGAATCTTCATGAATATTTAGTTTTAAGATAATGATTGAACCTATATTCAATTACTCATAAATTGTGACACTTATAAACGATAATACTTATAGGCAAATTGAAGTCCTTGGTTATAAGACATCATCTGGATCGCCTAAAGGTTAATTATTTGTTCTTATTATCGTTGAAAATTAAGCTGATAATTTAAAATGTGCCGTAAGTTTTATTTATATATCTAAAGATAATAAATATTGCTAGATGGTGCATTAAAGGTTATCGAATTATCTAATTCCATATTAAGCATCATTATTTTTAAAATTGTATTTTAATATTTCGCAACACAAGTGGACATCGATTTACATTTAAGAGTAAATAAAACTATTTCTGATTCAGGTAGTATGTTTAAATTTATAACTCAAAGCATTAACGAATTAGCATATTTTATTTGCAGCAATTGCTTTTCACTCGTACTCTGCTTAATTCTGTTACGACCTTTAACAAACTTAACGTCTCAGATTGATGCGAACAGATCAAATTCCATCGGAGCTTTAGATCTTGATGTTGCACTTTATACTAAGAAGCTAGCCGCTATTACTGAAACTAGCACTGCCGAAGAAAAGTCATATTTTGAGCATTTGGACTGGTCTAACAGACTAAGCCTAATGTTTATGCGAATGAATATTACGGACAACATTAAGATTTCTCTTCCTAAAACTGAAAGTGCTAAAGAACTTCTAAAACTTGTGGAAGAATGCTCCCAAACTGCTGATAAGTCTCTGCTAAAATTAGATGGTTCGCGTATCATGCATCAGCATGTCATTAAAATGATCACAAACACAGCGGCAAGTTTAAGACCTTGAGAATGGAATTGGATGAATTTTCTTGTTCAATTCCTCAGTGTCTCATCATTACCGTCCAAGTATGGTCTCTTCTAAATGAACTATAATACCATAAAAGACAAAAACAACGTGCATGAACTGCACAGAATATTGGTTCTAGAGGAAACAAAGCTAAAAAATTAAGCAACCCACTTTATTAACCTTGTATACCATCAAGGAGTTGGAAAGAAATTAAAGAAACATGGTAAGGGTAAACAGAGACGACACAATGTCAATGAGTCTTCTTCTATAGAAAAATGATAAGTGTTATTTCTATGAAATACCTGGATACTTTCAAAAAGATTATCTGAAACGTAAATAGTTCGAGAAAGAAGGTAAGCTTTGTGCTTTTATGTGTCTCGAATCAAACTAAAGTTTCTTAGAATACTTGATGGATTGACTCTGGTTGTGCTGATAAATCTTTAGATGCTATAAAAGATGAATTGAACCTATGTAACAGAATGAAGTTTGAGATCTTTTTGAATTCTAGAAGGTCGTAAAAGAGTCCGGTGTAAATGAATCTTTAAGACCAAATGCGAGTCAAATGGAAACATTGAATGTCTAAGGCCAGACTTGTTGCCGAAGATTTCACTCAGAAAGATAGCATTAACTGACATTTTCATCAGTCTCTAGGAAAGACTTTCTTAGAATTATAATGGTATTAGTAGCTCATTATGACTTAAAGTTACATCAAATGAATGTAAAAATCACCTTTCTAAAAAGGAATTTTGATGAAAAAATTTATATGGATTAACCAGAAGGGTTTGCCATTGAAGTAAATAAACAAATGGTGTATAAACTAAAGAAAATAATATATTGACCTAAACAAGCTTTGGTATCTTAAGTTTAATGAAACTATTGTTACATTTGAATTTAATAAAAACACTATTGATTGGTGTAGTATCTGAAGGTTAGTGGGAGTAAGTTTATTATGTTAGTCTTGTATATTGATAACATCTTGCTTGCTACTAGTATTGTTGGTATGATATATGATATCAAGAAATTTCTCTCTAATAACTATAAAGTGAAAGATATGAGAGAGCTATGTGATCAGGATAGAAATACCCAAGGATAGATTACAAGGATTGTTAGGGTTGTCTCAGAAAGCCTATATTAATAAATTATTAGAGAGATTTAGAACGGAAAAATGTTCACCGAGTCCAGTTCAAATTCAAAAAGGAAATAAATTTAGTCTCAATTAATGTCCAAAGAATGAATTGAAATGTAAGAAAATGAAAGATATTCCTTATGCATCTATAATTCGGAGCTTAATGTATGCCCGAACATATACGAGATCAAACATCAATTTTACTATTAGGATGCTGGACAGATATCAAAGTAATCCAGAAATGGACCACTGAAAGGCCGGGGTACTTGCAACGAACGAAAGACTATATGTTCAATTATAAAAGACTATATATTTAAGATTGTACAGGTTTTGTGGATACAAGAAAATTTATATTTGATTATTGATTCCTATTAGCTGGAGGAGCAATTTAATATCATGGAAGAGGCGAAGCTATGTTATAGATGCATCCACCATGGAAGATGAGTTTGTGGCATGCTTTGAGGCCACATTTCAGGCTAATTGGCTGCAAAATTTTATTCCAGGACTTGACTAGTCGGCAACATTGCTAGACTGCTAAAAATTTATTGTGATAATTTCGCAGCAATCTTCTTCTCTAAGAACGGCAAATATTTGAAAGGTGCTAAGCATATGGAATTAGAATACTTTATCGTCAAAAAAGATATTAAAAAATATAAAATCTTAATTGAACATATTAGCACCAAACTTATGATTGTTGATCGTTTGACGAAAGGATTACCGTCTAAATATTTATAGTACATGTTGAAAGAATGTGGCTTATTGATAGTAGTGAATGCCTTTATGTAAAGACTTTATTATGTTTAGCAATTGACACTTTAAGCTTATTTATGTATATGTTTCTGTTATTACATATTTTTTTCTTGTATACATAAGGCTGAGAATGACAATGATAGGTTCTGGCTTAGATAAAGACATGAAAGCATTATCGTTGGACTAATAAGTATTACTTTTGTAGGTTAGTGTTGGTAATAGACTGATATTGTAGTATATGAAAGGGAATATATCGAATAATATTAAATTTTGATATGTAGAAAATGTATATGTAACTATTATATTACCAGTCTATTCAAAGCAATTTACTCCGATTATTATTGTTATTATTGTTGTTAGACTTATTCCCTTGAGGTTTGGACTTGTAACACGTATCTCTCTTGTCATTTTATATATTACGATCCACGCTTTTATCATACATAACAAAAGCATATTTTATATAAAGAGACAAGTTTGCACCTCATACTCTAAGTTAATTCTTTTCTATAATAAATATATGTTCTCATATTTTATTGGATGATGAATCTAAATGTGTCTTCTTCCTTTCAATTTCTTCAAATAACTTTTGCAAAATTACGTAGATAAATAAAAATTAAAATAAAAACAAATACTCTATAAAAGAAAAAAAAATTCTAATTTTATTTGTCATCAATATTTATGTAAAGATATTATTTTAAGAAGTTGAGTGTCATAAATGAATCAAATGCATCGGGCTAAGCAGTAAGAATCAAATGGAACAAGGAGCTTATCATTAAAATGGAACACGGAATTAAACTTATATAAAACATTAAGTTTATTATGACAAATTATTTATCATTCACTATTTCGTTTTGCCAATCACTATTTGTTCCATAGAGTTACTTGTGAGTATATGTTTCTATGATTGCCCAGCTCTTTTTACCCGATTACAAGTACGTACATAGAAGTTAAAACTCTTGTTTATTAATATGTGATGCAATTGAATAGATGAGGTGGGGATGCAACTGAATAGATGAGGTGTGGATGCAATTATTTGGTAGTCTATTTGAAAGGGGAAAAGAAAATAGAAGCTTTTGGGGTTTCAGGCATACCTGCGCTGCTTCCTGGGCACCTTTTTTAGTCAGATCAAGAACTGGGCGGGGCAGAAAAGTTTCATTATTTTGGCGAAGTTCCTTAACCATCTCATAAATGGCTTCGATTTCAGCTGCAAGATTCCTGACTGTAGCGAGATGGCCCACATCGAAGGATCGTGCCACTCTATTTTTGTCTTGGTGCAGCTTTGCCTGGACAAGAAACTTATCAATGGCATCCTCAGCTCTATGTACCGTTCTTTGAATCTTCTCCTCCAGCAGTTTCCACTGACTGCTGTCACTTTGGTATTTTGCAGCATCGTCTAGGAAGGCTTTTAGGCGTTGGACTTCTTCAAGCAGATTTTCCAACTCTCCCTTTGCACCTGCAATCAGTTTCACATTTTCACTTAATAGCTGCAACAGGTTCTCTACCAGAAAATTCACTACTGCATCTGCCATCTGTCTTTCTTTGGTAAACAAGAACGTAAATAGAGAGGGTAGTTTTTTCCAGCTTGTAGCGATGAGATTTTCACTTCATCGCAGCTTGTATATAAATAATGTAGCATATTTTAAGCTGACTCTTATTCTGAATTATTTAGTCAGTTTTCCTATATTCTTTTTTTTTTTTTAAATTATTTTGGGTAGACCAACCAACAATGTAACAACTCTAATGACAGTTGGTATCCCATATAAAATATTTGCAAGTGGATACCATAATTAGTCTTAGGGCTATGGCTTTTCGATGTTAAGATACTAGTTTTCTTGGCACTTACAATATTTCCTCTAGGCTAATAATGATGGCAAATTCAATCAAAATATGCTTGACCAGCTAAATCCGTCTATAATCAATCCGTACTCAACCCGTTCACTTAAAATACGTATATGGACTAATGTGAATCAACCCGTATTCATGAACCCAAATATTGCGGGTTAAAAACGGTTGACAGCGGGTCAAAAACTCGTCGAGATGGAAAATCTTAAAGAAATAATTACAAGAAAATACACGTGACTTCACCATAACAAAAAATGACCCATGTTTTTAAATTTTACCCGACCTAATCCATATTGTACATAGTTTGAAAGCACTACTAATTTTAAAGTCTGTGTTCTTACAATCATTGCTTCTAAAAGTTATGAAGTTAAATCTGTGTTCTCACAACCATAACTTTCACTCTCTCTTCTTCTCACATCTTCTACGTATGCTTCAAGGGGCCGTATATTTTCTGCTTCTCCTCTTGTGTCACCTGGTTACAATTTAAGAAAATTAAAGAGTAGAAAGTCCACCATTGAAGGCCATTCAAAGCTTTGCTTTCGAAAATAGAATTTTTTGAACGTTAATTGTTTGGATTGGGTGTTGTTCCAATTGATTGAAAATATTAAAAGGAGATCAAAATTTAAATTTGAAATGATTTGGAGTATATTTGAGCAAGATTTGAGTTAAATTTCAGAAAAAGACGCAAGGAAGATTACGAAGTCAGTTTTTTTGTATAATTATGTACAATTATGTATAATCTTGTATAATAGTGTATATGAGTGTATAAACATATCTTATATACTTTTATACACCTTTATACAAGCGTCTCTAGACGAACTTTTTCCACGATTTTTCAGTTGCAATTCTTGTTCAAAATCAGCTCAAATCTCCATTAAATGACTTCAAATTTTATATACAACCTCCTTATACTATTTCTAACAAGTCTAAATAACATTCACTCCAAATTTCTCAAAAAATCAAATTCGGAATTAAACCAACATATTTAAGCTTGTTAAAAATCTAATTGGATTTGGTTTGTTGAACTGATATTTGAGTCACAGTTACTGATTCGAAAATTGACTTAAAAGCTTGAGCAATATTTTTTAAAAACTAAATAGTAATTTTGAGAACCTATTAAAGTTGAATATTGAATCTTGCCCTATTATTTTTGGGCTAGTTGGTTGTAAATTGAAATGTGAGCTATAAAATTGAAAAGTAGGGAGCCCAGTTGTTCTCATGTGAAATTTTCCCAATCTTAAAATGCTTTATGTACGCAGCCTAATCTTTACGTTGTTGTAAGTGGGGGATTTGCATCTATACCCTATTTTGGGTCACAATTTAACTTATGCCCGTTTTGCAAACTAAATTGCAAGCGTACCCACTTTTCGGGTAACTTCAGACATACAAGACCTGAAGTAGAAAGAATTTATGTCTGAAGTTTGAACTTCAGAATTTTTTGCCTAAAGTGTGACCTTATCAAAGTAAAACTTTAGATATTTTCGTCTGAAGTTTGACTTGACTTGCTAAAGCAATAAAACAAACTTCAGTTCGTAGTACAAACTTCAGACAAATTAGTCTGAAGTTCTTCAGTTTGTAGTGCAAACTTCAGACAAATTAGTCTGAAGTTCTTCAGTTTGTAGTGCAAACTTCAGACAAAATCAGCTTGTTACATTTGAACATCAAATAATTTTTCTTGGCATGATAGTTGCAAATTTGAGACAAAATTTAACTTGGTAATGTCTGAAGTTTGGCCCTGCAGTCCCAAACTTCAGTTAATGCTTCTTCGAGTTTTGACAATAAACTCTTGTTTTATTATTTACATACTTTGTGTTGGGGTGCAAATTTCAGACAAATTAGTCTGAAGTTCTTCTGTTTGTAGTGCAAACTTTAGATAAAATCAACTTGTTATATTTAAACTTTAGATAATTTTTCCTGGCATGATAGTTGCAAACTTCAGACAAAATTTAACCTGGTAATGTCTGAAGTTTGTCCCTACAATCGCAAACTTCAGTTGATGCTTCTTCGAGTTTTGATAATAAACTCTTGTTTTATTATTTACGTACTTTGTGTTGGGTTGTATTAATGTTTGAGAGGCAGTGGCGAGTCTTTTTTTCTTCTTGATTTGTCGCTTTGTCTAATTTTCAGAAACGATAACATGTGTAACTTATAGGATAACATGTTTGAGAGAGAAAAGAAGAAAAAGAGGAAAAGAGGAGGACTAAAGGAGCGCATAGGTCGCAGGATCTGAATTTGTCAAAATTAGGGTATAGATTAACAACAACAACAACAACAACAACCCAGTTTAATCCCACTAGTGGGGTCTGGGGAGGGTATAGATTAAATAATTTAAAAAATATGGGTATTGATTACCTCAAAGCGTTCATGATCAATAAACAAAAAGCACAACATGAGGGCATCATACTCCTCTTGCTTATGTTTGGATAGCAATTTTTCTGTTCGCTTTTAACTAAAAACAAATACAAGCGTCTTTTAAAATAAAATAGAACTCTTAAATGATCTCAAAATCAATTAAAATGTTCTCGCAAAACAAACCAAATAAATAAAGACCTCGGGTTTGAGCCCTTGAAAATATAGTTATCTTTGTTAGTAGGGCTTTGCCTTTAAAAAAGTGGGACTTTCGTAGAAAATAAGTCTGAATTAGTCGGCCCCAATAACGGCTCCTAGACACCATTTGGAAAACAAATACTTCACAAATCCAAGAAGTATACTTGGACCGATGCATGCACAGATATAACTATATTGATTTTGCTATCGAATTTTATCGTCTTGTTCTGTGCTCTATATATTCACAATCATATTATTTCATGGGGCAAAAATAAATAAATTAAATTTAAGTAGAAAGTTAAAATGAGGTACAAGAAAATAGTAAACAAATAAATCCAAATGTCTCCATTTAACGTGAAAATTAACGCAACTGTGAAACCGGTATGTTTGTTGAATTAGAGACTCATTTACGGCCGCACGTAAAACCATGGTTTGATTTTCTTTTTTCCTTCGATTTTTATGTACTTTTAAAATGCAAAAAACATTGCACCCTATTGTACCTGTTATAAAAGTATGAAATATTTATTTTATTTTCAATTTGCAGTTTTCCAAGTTCATTGTCTATGCATTTTCTTATATGTAAAATACATTGAAAACAAATGAGATACGAGGCGCAGATCTTGGGTTAATGTGATTTGATTTGTATGATATTCTGTTGATTTGGTGATGATTTTATTTGGGCGATTTTCGGTTTGCAACTAACTGTGGCTGACGAAATATTAGCCAGAATTTTCACCGAGGGTCTTTTTTAAGACCTCATGTTTGTTATTCCCGGTCAATATTTCTGTATTTGTAAATATTAATCCTGCAAAATATAAGT
>AWOL01S0049723.1:0-32582 GCA_000715115.1 Nicotiana otophora
CATTAACTCTCATATCATGGCACGACATTACCCTTCGTGCATTAACACTCACAATATGGTACGGCATCACCCTTAGTGCATTAACACTCACAATATCGCACGGCATCACCCTTCGTGCATTAACACTCACAATATGGCACGGCATCACCCTTCGTGCATTAACACTTACAATATGGAACGGCATCACCCTTAGTGCATTAACACTCACAATATGGCACGGCATCACCCTTCATGCATTAACACTCTCCCTTACTATAATGCAATGCATAAATAACAACAGTGAGATAAAATAATAAGTACAAGCCTTACTTCAACATTTGGCTCCACAATATCAATCTTAACTTTGCAATAAATACTCAATTATCACCATAAAATCTGTATACATGATAAGAACGATCAATTTAACAATACTAGTATAAACACGTAGCAATTAGGCATAGGAAAGAGACAATATAAGAAAAATGGGAGAAACAGGGAAAACAGGTAAATTGGCGGCGCATAAGTACTCATCACCTCACATATACGTCGCTCACATGAATTTCACATAATAAATAGTCTGGGGTTCCTAATTCGCTCAAGTCAAAGTTAGACACAACACTTACCTCGCTCCGAAAGCCACTTAATACTCAATCACAGCTTTTCCTCTAGCATCCACCTCCAAACCACTCGTATCTATTCAAAAACGACTCAATAATATCAAATATTGCTAAAGGAATCAATTACATTGCATAAACTTAGATTTTCCAAATTGTCCTCTAAAAAGTTAAAAATCGACCCCGGGCCCGCTTGGTCAAAACCCGAGATTCGGACCAAAATTCATTTACCCATTCACCTCCGAGCCCGGGATACATAATTGGTTTTGGAATCTGACCTCAATTTGAGGTCTAAATCCCCAAATTTTGAAATTCTTAGTTTCTACCCCAAAACCCCCAATTCCGCTATGAAAACCTTAGATTTTAGGTTGTAATCTTGTAAAATGTAGTGAAAGATTGAAAGAAACAAGTTTAGAATCACTTACCTATGATTTGGAGAAGAAATGGACTTTGAAAAATCGCCTCTTGTGTTTTAGATTTTGAAAATTTGGGAAATGAATCAAAATTCCCGTTCAAAAGTCATTTTGATCAGCTGCAGATGTCGCATTTGCGATCTCAGCTTCGCAAATGTGAACTCCTCGCATCTCTGTTGAACCATCGCAAATGCGACAGAAATCTCGCAAATGCGAGAATCCCAGTCCCAGTCCCAGCCCATCTTCGCAAATGCGAACAATCGTTCGCAAATGCGGCCTGAGATGATCGCAATTGCGATCCTAAAGTTCGCGAATGCGAAGGTCCCCTTCCAACCCCACTGCTCACAAATGCGAAGATTCTTTGCAAATGCGATGCTCGCATTTGCGAGCCAGACCTCGCAATTGCAACGTCTGCAGACCTGAAGCACACCAGCTATGATTTCTATGTTCAATTCACTCTGTAGCCTATCTGAAACTTACCCGAGCCCTCGAGGCTCCAAACCAAAAGTGCACACAAGTCTAAAAATATCATACGAACTTGCTCGCGCGATCAAATTTCCAAAATAACACCTAGAACAACGAATTTAGCACTAAATAAAATGAAATTCTCAAGAACACTTTAAAATTTCTATTTTCTCAACTGGACGTCCGAATCACGTCAAACCAAATCTGTTTCTCACCAAATTTCACAAATAAGTCATAAATATTATATTGGACCTATACCGGGCTACAGAACCAAAATATGGACCCGGTATCAACAAGGCCAAATATCAACCAATTCTTAAAAACAATTAAATTTTCAGACTTTCAATTTTCATCAAAAATTCATAACTCGAGCTAGGGACCTCCGAATTCGATTCCGGACATACGCCCAGATCCCATAATTCGATACGGACCCACAGGGATCGTCAAAATACGGATCCGGGCCTGTTCACAAAAAATGTTGACCGAAGTCAACTAAAATTAACTTTTAAGGCAAAAATTCTTATTTTCATCAATTTTCTACATAAAAATTTTTAGAAAACATGTCTGGACTGCGCACACAAATCGAAAAAGGTAAAAATAAGATTTTTAAAGATTAAGAGTGCATATTCGAGTTCTAAAATATAAGGTGACCTTTTGGGTCATCACAATCTTATTACTAACAACTCTACAAATAAAAAGTGGCTCTTCCTCCCTAAATATTTTCAATAGAGATAGTGTATGAAATTCAATGCACTGAGTATGCACATTAGCCAGTAAAATCTCTCCAAATGGAAGTGATTCAAGTTGCTACCAGAAAGCCATGGGTGGTGCTTTGAATTGCCTATGACACTATAACTTATCTATAATTTTCATACATTATTTCTACCCAATTAAATACAACTGCAATATCACACAACTTAAATATAAGTTTTATACAAATATTGTACAATATGTCTTTTGTATATTTTGTATCCGATTTATACATAGTAAAAATAAATTTCATACAACTAATTATATATTATATAACTTATCTACAACTTATCTACAACTTTCATATATTTTTTCTACCCAGTTATATACAACTATAATATCATACCACTTAAATACAATTTTTATACAAATTTTATACAATATGTCTTTTGTATATTTTGTATCTGATTTATACAAAGTAAAAATAAATTTCGTACAACTACTTATATATAATACAACTTATCTACAACTTTCATACATTATTTCTACCCAGTTATATATAATTACAATATCATACAACTTAAATACAATTTTTATGCAATATTGTTCAACTTTCATACAATATTTAAATAAAAATATATATATAAACAACATAATACAATTTTTCTACAATTTCGTAAGTATAATGTATGTCATATCTTCTTCTTGTTCTTCTTCGAGTTTCAATATAAAATTCAGCCAAAATCAAGTCTAATCTTCATCAAAATACCCTCAAAATTGAGATATAAACTCCAAACAATATTTTCAATTATTTGCAATAACACCCAGTCCAAACAAATAATGGTTTTTGAAAACCTAAATTCGAATTCAAAGCTTCAAAGCTTTTTAATGGCTGTCAATAGTGCAGAGTCAAACACCTTCAAAATTTATTGATTGACAATTTCAATTTGAACACCAATTGCGCAACATTACTGGAATTGGAACACCAATTGTGCAACACCTTCAGCTCTACATTACTGGAATTTCAATAAGTATGAGATTGTTGCTCTCTTTTTCTTTGCTCTTCGTTGTGCTTGTGTATTCTTTCAGAGTCAAAAATATTATAGGGTAGAGTACCGAAAGGACTTACTATGCTACAAGGAAAGACAATAGAATAAAGAAAGGACGAATCAAACCCAGTTCCATCAAGGCAACAACCCAGAAGTTTCAACACGGATCCCTTTTTCGCGTAACTAAATTAAAATAATTGGTAAATTTGTGTATAGGAGGGAGAGAGAATAAGGATGGGAAATAATTGATTCCTAGTATAAAGGGATACTCATTTAATTCCTAAAGTGTATATAATTAGTAAATTTATATATAAGATGTAATTAAATTAAAACTTGAGTAGGGAGGGTAATAAAGTTTCAAATAGTGTATAGGAATATAAAAATTCCTTTTTTAAAATGAGTGAAAGAAGGGAAAGTGATTGTTAATGAAATCAGATTGGGCTTGTCTTTCACACCCCAAACCTTACAAGGAAACTATCTCCGGCCCATTTGTTCCATTTTGACCCGGTCCAGCATCAGCCATCTAAGAGCTTAAGTGCATGACGTCATTTTCTTTCAAGACGACGTCGCTCCACACCGGGCTACTCAAATTTCAAACTCAGCCGTCCTTGTGACTTCAATCCAACGGCTGGAAACTAATCTCCCATTTTACATAAAAATGTCCTAAATCGGATCCCCTCACCTCAAGGACCTCTCTTAGACCCCTCTTCTTCCTCTCTATATTCCGCCACCACTTCCGCCGCTGCAAATCGCCCACGGCGGCGGGCGACCTCCGAACTACCTCAAATCTTCATCCTGTAATCAACGCCCCCTACTCATAACGTTCCTGTCATTAGATTCACCAGAAAACCCTTAGAATCTTTTGAATATTTGATATGAAAAAATGAACCGCTAGACCATTCTTCCCCCTTTAGTCTCCGGTCAAACATGAACCCATATGACCATAGAACTTACAGCAATCAATTGGTCTCACTGATACCTTCGATCGGTTCTAGTGTCATGCCACTATGCGGTAGCCGGAATCCGGTCACATGGTCGTTGAGCAATCGGAAAAACCTCAAACAGTTTCTCTCATACTCTTTTCCTCATTCAAAGCCGTCTGAACTTTAATAAGCCAAGAATCTAGGGAATATTCAAGGCAACAGACCTTTAGGACCCAAATTCCTCCCATCTTCAATTCTTTGACCGGTCAGTTGATCGATATCATTATATGTAGCACCAGTTTCACTTTCGAGCGTTGAACTTCTTTTATCCCTAATTCCGCTTGATTTATTTACTTGAGCATGCTTAGTGATTGTCATGTGCCTGTAGGATTAGATTATCAGTTAATTGCGTGCTAGATTAGGATAATTAATAGATTTGTTTAGATTAATTGAAATCATGTTTAGTTAGCTTTGATTCTGTTGAATATATTAATTGAATTTGGGGTAAAAATTGCGGCATGTTCTTGTCTTCGATGAAGTTGGGCCTGCATTATTATTGTCCATGTGGCCAGAGTCACTTGACCCAGGCCCAATCGTGTGATGCTTTGGCAAGATTAATGGTTAAAGGTAAAAAATAGAAGTAAAAAGAAGAAGAATCTTGGAAGCTGTAATTACAGGAATAGTTAAGGTAGCTAAAGAATTAACTTTAGGGAATATATTCTCTTTAATTGATTGGAGGCTTCTAGAAAAGGGGTACGAGGACTGTTAAGCAATAAAAGAAATAAAGGAGGTCGGGTAGGAGGGATTCAACAGGTAAAATCAAAAAATTACAAGGAGTAAAAGAAAAGAAAGATGGGAGGAGCCTTTAACAGAATCCATTCTATATAAAGAACCTCTCCCTCACGTTTCGTTCATTGACACTCATTGACAGTCACCCATTCACACTCACACACACATTTATAAACATACACAAACAGCTGAAAACTCTGGAATTCAAATTCTAGATCTGGAAAACAAAAGGCTCCAAAAACAAAAAAAAAAATAAAAAAAAATAAATAAATAAATAAAGGATTTCAAAGCTATTTCAAATTTCTACTTTACATTTTCTGGGAATTTCAAGGATTGATCGAGCTGTACAAGTACTGTTATTTTTTGATTTGTTGTTTCTGCTTTGCTGAGCCCTATTTTTCAATTTTGACCTTTATTTGATTCTGCAGATCAGCAAATACACATGAACACTGGGCTCTCAAGGTGAACGCATTCCTGGGCCTGGTAACTTCGCAGGCCCCTTTTAATTATAGCGATCCGAGTTTCTAGGCATGCCTTATGAAGGCCCATTTGAGACCAAATTAGGACAACAGTGCCAGGCCTTCTATTGCTGCGAGTTGGGCTTAATGGAGCCCAACTCATACATTCGACATGACCAATTTAGCTCGCAACCTTATTCTCAATTACTAATTAACCATGGCCAAACAATTAACGGTAAGACATGCCGAGGACATCCCGAATTTACTTAAACAGGTCTATTAAAATGTTGTTAGTGCGTAATTCTTACCAATAATTTCAGAATTCTTATGAACCAACAAGTGGTTTTTTGTAACGTTATTCATAAAAGTTTAGATTTTAAATGAGCCTTAGATCTTATATATACACTTATCCACAAAACAATTCCATAATCTATGTGTCACGACCCAAAATCTCACATATTGTGATGACGTCTATCTCAATACTAGGCAAGTCGACATCCAAAATAAATCAAAAAATTCTTTAAGTTTGAAAACCTAATAAAATAGGTTTAAGAGTACAATCCCATAAATACTGATACAAGGACCGAGTGTCAATACCATACATTCCCAAAATCCAATGTCACTGAGTACATGAGCATCTAATGACAATATAGTCTGACTGATAAAAATATTGTCTAGAAATATAAAACAGTACAAATAACTGAAAGGGAAGAGAGTCAAGGAATGCGGATGCCAAGGCAACTACCTCGATAGTCTCCAGCTAATAAGTTTCCAAAATCTAGCAACTGCCATATCCGGAAGTACCTGAATCTGCACACGAAGTGCAAAGTGTAGTATGAGTACAACCGGCCCAATGTACTCAATAAGTAACAAGACTAACCTTTTGGTTTAAAGTAATGACGAGCTCAACAAGTACATTCCAATTTTAGAAATAACAATACAGATATGCAAGCATGCTTTCAAATTCAACGATTAAACTCAATACAAGTAAAAATAGACCAAATCTAAATGATATGAGGAATATGACATCTTTATATCTATATGGCAATGTACATGCTGTATGTTATGCAACACAATGAAAGCCTCACGTACTCACACTCTCAGTACTGTGCGGGGCAGATCCATCCCTTAATATAAATAACAACTGACAGTCAGTCACTCAGTACTGTATAAGGCAAATACAACCCAGAAAAGATCCTTCCCATATATAAATGCTTAGGGTAAATCTACCCTAGGGAAGATCCACCCCAAATGTAAATGCTTAGGGCAAATCCAACCCAGGGAAGATCCATCCCAAATATAAATATCAATTACGCTCATTGTGGGTGTGAAGACGCTGGAGGGGCAGATCCAGCCCAAACGCTATAATAACCAGATCCACGCATAAATCAATAAAATATGCTGGGGCGTGCAACCCAATCCCATAAATATCACTCACAACCAGGTCCTCGGCCTCGCTCAGTCATTAATCTCTCCAGTCTCTCGGGCTCACAATGTCATGAAAATCAGCCCGACACGATGATATGATGTATCAATGAATGACAACAGAGACTGAGATATGATATGCAATAAATGAATGTGATTGAGGATGAAATTACAATTTAAACATATAATTCAACAACAGAAATGACCTCAGTGGTCCCAATAATACCAGCATGTGACTAAGCATGATTTCTAACATGAGTCTCAGCTCAATTTCTCTAACGCGTGGAGGATATGTGAATACATGACATGACTATTTGACTACGCAACTCCATAGGATCAATTAAATTACAATTTCTATGGTATACGCCCACACACCCGTCACCTAACATGTGAGTCACCTCCAAAAAAATTACATAACATGTAATTCGGGAATTTATACCCTCAGAACTAAGTTTAGAAGTGTTACATACCTCGAACCGTACAATTCTCGATTCCAATAAGCCCTTTCCTCGCGAATTGGCCTCCGAACGCCTAGTATCTAGTCACAAATAATTACATACAATCAATACGAGGTATATGAATCAATTCCATATGAAAATTTTAAATTTTACCATTAAAATCTGAAAAGTCAACTCAAAAGTCAACGTGGGGGCCACGACTAGGAACCCGACAAAAGTTACAAAAAACGAATGCTCATTCAACCACGAGTCCACCACATCAAATTTATCAAATTCCGACATCAACTCAACCTCCAAATTCTAAATTCTTATTTTCAAATCCCTAGGCCCAAATTCTCAATTTATACCTCAAAATCACGCAAACGTGTCAGCAATTTCAGTGAAAATTCAATATTAATGAATAAAAATAATCACAAGTGACTTAACTCAAGAAGTCCCGTGAAATCTCGCTAAGAAATCGCCCCAAACCATGCTTGAAAGGTCCAAAATAAGAAGAAATTTCGGACCCTTTGACTTATACATTGCCTAGTGCTTTCGCACTTGCGACTCACTTAGCCGCATATGCGGTCTCGCTGGTGCCAGCTTTTCTCCGCTTTTGTGGACAAACTTGAGATCTTTGCCTTCGCTTCTGCGATCCCACACGCGCAGGTGCGAGTCCGTATCTGTGGAACTCCCTCCGTATTTGTGCTCCATTACTCCCTCACTGAGCCCACTTCTGTACCCTTACTCTGCATCTACGACCACGCAGGTGACACCCTCGCACCTGCGACCATTGCACACTCCTCTCTAGGCCACATCTGCGCTCCATGCTCGCACTTGCGATCAAAACTCCACAGGTGCGATTGCACCAGACCTGGTGAGCTTCAACAGTCTTTCAAATTCCAAACTTAATCCGTTAACTATTCGAAATCCATCCGAGGCTCCCAGGACCTCAACCAAATATACCAACAAGTCCTAAAATGCGATACGAACTTATTCTATGCCTCAATTACATTAAACAACACTAAAAACATAAATCGCACCCCAATTCAAGCCTAATAAAAACTAATGAATTTCAACTTCTACATTCGATGCCAAAACCTATCAAATCAAGTCCGATTGACATCAAATTTTTCACACAAGTCATAAATGGCATAGCAAACCCATTAAAATTCCCAAAACTAAAATCCAAGTCTGATAACCAAAATGTCAACTCTCGGTCAAACTTATAAATTTCTAAAACTTCATATTTTCCAACTTTCTCCGTTTCAAGCCAAATTCGACTACTGACTTCCAAATAAATACGCAGACACACTCCTAGGTCCAAAATCATCATACGGAGCTATTGAAACTATCAAAATTCTATTCCAAAGTCATTTACACATAATTCATCATCCGGTCAATTATTTCAATTTAAGCTTTTAATCTTGGGACTAAGTGTCCCAATTTATTCCGAAATATCCCCGACAAGTCACATAATCATAATTGAGAATAAAATAAGCAGTAAATGGGGGAACGAGGATATAATACTCAAAATGACTGGCCATGTCGTTACATTCTCCTCATTACATAAATGTTCATCCTCGAATGTGTTTAGAATCATACCTAGAGTCTCAAATAGGTGTGGATATCTGTTGTGCATCTCCCGCGTAGTCTCCCAGGTAGCTTTTTCCACTGGCTGGCCTATCCACTGCACTTTCACTGAGGCTATGTTCTTTGACCTCAACTTTCGACCTGTCGATCCAAAATGGCCATCGGTTCCACTTCATAAGACAAATCACCATCTAACTGAACTGTGTTGAAGTGCAAAATGAGACGGGTCACCAACATACTTTTGGAGCATGGATACATGAAACATTGGATGCACACTCGATAGACTAGGCGGCAATGCAAGTTCATAAGCCACCTCTCCAATCATCTTAACTACTTCAAAAGGTCCAATGTACCGAGGGCTCAACTTTCCCTTCTTACCGAACCTCATAACACCTTTCATAGACGAAACTCTGAGTAATACCTTCTCCCCTACCATGTAAGCAACATCATGAACCTTCTGATCATCGTAACTCTTCTGTCTAGACTATGCCGTGCGAAGCCGATCCTGAATCAATTTGACTTTGTCCAAAGCATCCTGAACTAAGTCAGTACCCAATAGCCTAGATTCACCCGGCGCAAACTAACCCACCAGAAACCGACATCGTCTCCCATAAAAAGCCTCATATGGAACCATCTGAATGCTCGATTAGTAGCTGTTGTTGTAGGCAAACTCTGCAAGCGGTAGAAACTAATTCCAAGAACCCCCGAAATCTATAACACAAGCTCGTAGCATATCCTTCAATATCTGAATGGTGCGCTCGGAGTATCTGTCCGTCTGAGGGTGAAATGTTGTACTCAATTGAACCTGTGTGCCTAACTCTCACTCTACAGCTCTCCAAAACTACGATGTAAACTACATGCCCCGATCTGAAATGGACACTGGCACACCGTGAAGGTAAACAATCTCGCGGATATAAATCTCAAGCAACCGCTCCAAAGAATAAGTAGTCCCAACTGGAATAAAATGCGCGAACTTGGTCAACCGATCCACGGTCACCCAAATAGCATCAAACTTCCTCGAAGTCTATGGGAGTCCAACTACGAAGTCCATGGTGATACGCTCCTATTTCCACTTCGGAATTTCAATCCTCTGAAGCAATCCATGTTTATGGTGCTCGTACTTTACCTGGTGACAATTTAGACACCGAGCTACACACCCCACTATATCTTTCTTCATCCTCCTCCACCAAAAATGCTGCCTCAAGTCTTGATACATCTTTGCGGCACTCGGATGAATAAAATACCGCGAACTATGGGCCTTCTCAAGAATCAACTCACGCAACCCATTTATGTTGGGTACACAAATCCGAACTTGCATCCTCAACACCCTATCATCTCCAATAGTAACCTGCTTGGCATCATCGTGATGAACCGTGTCCTTAAGGACAAGCAAATGGCGATCATCATACTGACGCTCTCTGATGCGATCATACAAGGAAGACCGGGAAACCACACATGCTAGAACTCGACTGGGCTCCGAAATATCTAATTTCATGAGCTGATTTTCCAAGGCCTGAATGTATGATGCAAGTAGTCTCTCACCAACATGAATAAGATCAAGACTACCCATACTCATCGCCTTCCTAGTCAAGGCATCGGCCACCACATTGGCCTTTTCGGGATGATACGAAATAGTAATATCATAGTCCTTTAGTAGCCCCAATCATCTGTGTTGTCTCAAATTTAGATCTTTTTGTTTGAATAAGTGTTGTAGGCTCCGGTGATCCATAAATACCTCTCAAGGCATGCCGTAGAGTTAGTGCCTCCAAATCTTTAATGCATGAAAAATGGTTGCCAACTCTATATCATGAACATGGTAGTTCTTCTCATGTGGCTTTAACTGGCGCTAAGCATAAGAAATCACTCTACCCTCCTGCATTAAGACGCACCCATTACCAATCCAAGAAGCGTCAAAATACACTGTATAAGAGCCCGACGATGAAGGCAAAGCTAGAACTGGAGTTGTGGTCAAGGCAGTCTTGAGCTTCTATAAGCTGTCTTCACACTCATATGACTATCTTAATGGAGAACCCTTCTGGGTCAATTTGGTCATAGGAGCTGCAATGGACGAGAAACCCTACATAAAGCGACGATAAATTTCGTCCAAGCTGAGAAAACTCCGAATCTCTATAGCTGAAGATAGCCTGGACCAACTCTGAACTGCCTCTATCTTTCTCGGATCCACACAAATCCCCTTGCTAGACACCACGTGCCCCAAGAACGCCACTGAACTAAGCCAGAACTCACACTTGGAGAATTTGGCATACAATTTCTTCTCCCTCAACCTCTATAGTACAATCCTCAAATACTGTGCATGCTCTTCCTGGCTATGTGAGTACACCAGGATATCATCAATAAATATTACGACAAACAAATCAAGATACGATTGGAATACACTGTTCATTAAGTGCATGAATACTTCTGGGGTATTGGTCCGCACAAAAGACATCACAAGGAACTCATAGTGACCATAACGGGTCCTGAATGCCGTCTTCAAAATATTCGAGTCCTGAATCTTCAACTGGTGATACCCAGATCTTAAGCTAATCTTAGAGAACACTCTAGCTCCCTAAAGTTGGTCTAATAAATCGTCAATGCACGACAAAGGATACTTGTTTTTTATTGTAACTTTGTTCAACTATTTGTAGTCGATGTACATCTGCATAGTACCATCCTTCTTTTTCATAAACAAAACCGGTGCACCCCAAGGCGACACACTAAGCCTACTAAACCCTTTATCAAGAAGTTCCTGAAGCTGTTCTTTTAATTCTTTCAACTCATCTGGTGCCATACGATACGGTGGAATAGCAATGAGCTGAGTGGCCGGAACCAAGTCAATACCAAAATTAATATCCCTGTCAGGTGGCATACCAGGCAGGTCTACAGTAAATATATTTGGAAAGTTTTGCACTACCAAAACAGAATCAATAGTAGGAGTATCTGCACCAACATCTCTCACAAAGGCCAAATATAATAGACACCCCTTCCCAACCATCCGTTGGGCCTTCAAATAAGAAATCACCTTGCTGGGAATATAATCTAAAGAACATCTCCACTTGATCCTTGGAAATCCTGACATTGCCAACGTCACACTCTTAGCGTGACACTCCAGAATAGCATGACATGGAGACAACCAATAAATAACCAAGATTACATTGAAATCGACCATACTAAGCAATAAGAGATCAACTCTAGTCTCCAATCCCCCAATAGTCACCACACACGATCGATATACGCGGTCCATAATAATAGTATCGCCCACTGATGTAGATACATGAACATGTGAGATTAAGGACTTACGAGGCATATCCAGACAATGAGCAAAATGTGACGAGACATACAAATATGTGGAACCAGGGTCAAATAATATAGAAGCATCCCTGTGGCATACTGAGACAATACATGTGATCACTGTATCTGAAGCAACGACAACTGGCTTGGTAGGAATAACATAGAATCGAGCCTGACCACCACCTGATCGGCCTCCCCCTCTAGGGCGACATCTGGCTACTTGAGACCCACCCCGAGCTAGGTGGGTGGGTGGTGAAATAACTGGTGCAAGAGTCGCAGCCTGACTCCTCTGCTGAACTGGACCTCCCGAAAGGCGGGGACAATATCTCTTCACATGACCTAGCTCTCCACACTAAAAAAAAACACTCTTAAAATGTCAGCAAGTACTAAGGCGGACCCCAAGAACCAAAATAACTAACAAAACAACCTGGTGCAGATGAACCCTGAACTGATGGTGCACGAGATGAACTCTGAGCTGGAAGTGCACTGAGAGATGATTGACCAGATCGAGCATTGTATGAACCATGGCTAGCGTATGCGCCATAATGAACTGGACGATCCATCTGAGCGGGCCTACAAGGTCGACCCCTGCTGTGATAGGGCTGTCCCCACAAAGAACACCGTTGGAACTACCCGAACCACGAGGCCTCTTAGCCTCCCTCTCCTCACGCTCCTAAATACAGACCATCTCTAGCCACCGAGCACTATCAACTACCTCGACAAACTTAGCATTTGCTACATTCCCCAGAGTCATAACGAAACGCAACTGATGGTTGAGGCCATTAATGAACCTCTTAATCCTCTCCCTCTCAGAGGGTACCACCAAAACTCCATGACGAGCCAATTCTGAAAACCTCATCTCACACTGGGTCACAGACAAGTCCTCCCTGTGGGTCTGCAGCACAAACTTCTCCAAGAACAATACGGAAACTCATGCCATGAAAGTGTTGCTGCACCAACTGGATTGCCCCTCTCATAAGTCTCCCAACATATAAAGGCTTACTCCGTCAGCTGAAAAGTAGTAAATTAAAACCCACTAGTCTCCAGAATACCCACTGTACGAAGAATCCGTTGGCATATGTCCAAGAAATTCTGAGCATCATCTGATTCAGCCCCACTGAATGTTGGAGGTTTGAGCCTCTCAAATATCTCTAATCTCTTCCGCTGCTCATAATTCATGATGGGACCCACCTGGTCCTAAGCAGCTGGAACCGGCTGGGCTAGTAGTACCCCCGGTATATGAAGTCCCTGCGCCACCTGCTTTGGAGTACGAGAGACAGGGGTATGAGTACCTCCCCCGGCCTGAGAAGTGGCTAGTGTGGCCTGAGCTGAATCCGCCGGAGCAAGGCCAGTACAAACAATCAATATCTGGGCCAAAGCCTCCTGAAGTCCTGGAATCACAAGAGGCATAACTGGTACCTGTGCTAGTCCCATCGGTTCAACTATCTCTGGAATCTGCTCCTGAGATAGAGCAACTGGTGGGTCTACAGGTCCTGCTCTAGCTGTTGTACGAGCTGCACCTCGGCCTCTACCATAGCCCAGGCCTCTACCACGATCTTGACCTCTCGTGGCCCTAACTGGTGGACTAGTGGATGACCGTGCATTTCGGTAGTACGTGTCCTCACCATCTGTGAGAGAATAGAATAACAGAATTTTAGTTTTCGGAATCAACAAATTCACACGACAAGAATACAAGAAAGTATAATTTTCCTAAGGGTTATGCAGCCTCTAAAAGATAAGTACAGACGGCTTAGTACCAATCCGCAAGACTCCACTAAACCTACTCATGACTCATGAGACCTATGTAACCTAGGCTTTGATACCAACTTGTCACGACCCAAAATTTCACATGTCGTGATGGCGCATATCTCAATACTAACCAAGCAGACATCCAAAATAAATCTCGAAATTCTTTATGTTTTGAAAACATAATAAAATAAGTTTAAGAGTACAATCCCATAAATACTTATACAAATACCGAGTTTCAATACCATACACTCCCGAAACCCAGTGTCACTGAGTACATAAGTATCTAATGACAACATAGTCTGACTGATAAAGACACTGTCTAGAAATATAGAACAATACAAATAACTAAAAGGGAAGAGAGTCAAGGTCTGCGGATGCCAAGGCAGCTACCTCGATAGTCCCCAACAGATAAGTCCCCGAAATCTAGCAGTCGCCGTATCCGGAAGTACCTGGATATGCACACGAAGTTTAGAGTGTAGTATGAGTACAACCGACCCAGTTTTATAATGTACTCCGGAGGGGCAGATCCAACCCAAGAGCTATAATAAGCCAGATCTAGGCATAAATCAATAAAATATGTTGCGGCGTGCAACCCGATCCCATAAATATCACTCACAACCAAGACCCTGGCCTCACTCAATCATTAATCTCTCCATTCTCTCGGGCTCACAATGTCATAAAAATCAGCCCGACATGATGATATGATGTATCAATGAATGGCAACAGAGGCTGTGATATGATATGCAATGAACGAATATGACTGAGTACGAAATTACAATTTAAACATATAATTCAATAACAGAAATGACCTTAGTGGTCCCAATAATACCAGCATATGACGAACCATGATTTTTAACATGAATCTCAACTCAATTACTCAAACGCGTGGAGGATATGTGAATAAATGACACGATTATTTGACTACGCAACTCCACGGGATCAATTAAGTCACAATCCGAACTCCACTCGAGGCTCCCGGGACCTCAACTAAACATAACAACAAGATTTAAAACACGATACAAACTTAGTCGATGCCTCAAATTATATTAAACAACACTAAAAGATATGAATCGCACCCCAATTTTAGCCTAATGAAAACTAACGAATTTCAACTTGTACAATCGATGCCGAAACCTATCAAATCAAATCCGATTGACCTCAAAATTTGCACACAAGTCATAAATGACATAATTGACTTATTAAAATTTTTGGAACCAAAATCCGAGTCCGATAACCATAAAGTCAACTCTCGGTCAAACTTCTCAATTTCTAAAACTTCCAATTTTTCAACATTTACCGTTTCAAGCCAAATTCGACTACGAACTTCCAAATAAATATTCGTACACACTCCTAAGTCCAAAATTACCATACGGAGCTATTGGAACCATCAAAATTCTATTCTGGAGTCGTTTACATATAAATCATCATCCGATCAATTATTTCAACTTAAGATTTTAATCTTGGGACTAAGTGTCCCAATTCATTCCAAAGCATCCCAACAAGTCACATAGTCACAATTGAGCATAAAATAAGTAGTAAATGGGGGAACAAGCCTGTGATACTCAAAAAGACCGGCCGGGTCGTTACACTATGGCCTTATCATATAATCTCAAAATCAGGAATTGATCAGAACATCATAGCTTGCTTTAGGCGCGATTAATAATAAATTATCACGACTATGGGTACGGTTCCCGTGGCATAGTCAGGATACATAACTCCAAATTCAAGTGCACATCCGCGTGACTTGACATTACAACTTCAAATGATAATAAATTAAACATGTTGTGGATTTCAGGTGCATTTCACGTGGCGCGATTTGCAACGTGCATAAAACGATAAGTGTACTCCATCGTGACATGTTTAAATAAATTTCATATTTGTTTAAAATATAAAATCAAAAACGGTAAGGGTTAAAAAGCAAATAGGTTTAAAAAATATGTAATAATCTAGTGATTAAGCCAGCTGTAATTATGAAGCGGCCGTGCTAAAATCACGAAACTCGGGAGTGCCCTACACCTTTTGGTTTAACAGAATTTCATACCCGGTCTTCTATGTTTCACAGACTTATACCGAGTTAAACTTTTTTTTGAATTGGGATTTAAAATAAACCGGTGACTTGGAACGCCGTAAACAAATTATTTCAAGTGGCGACTATATAAAAATAATAAAATCAACCTCTTTTCAAATAATGTCATTTAAATTGAAAACACTTCTTTCTTTCCACAACCCCGAGAAAAAGGAGGTGTGACAGTAACATCTTCTACCTGTCATGCTATTTGGCTAAGAGGATAATTTAAAGAGCCAAATTTGCCACAAATTAAAGCTGCAAAAATTTTTATTGACAATAAATCCGCACAGACACTTGCCAAGAATCTGGGATATCATAAGCGAAGCAAGCATATAGACACTAAGTATCACTTTATCAGAGAATGCACTGTCAAAAAGGAAGTTGAGCTCAAATCTCATAATCAAGCTGCAGATATCTTTATAAAACCTCTCAAGTTTGAATTTTTTTAGAGATTGAGATCAAGATTTGGAATAAAAAAGTAAACTCAAAATTAAGGGAGAGATTTGTGGGACCAGCCTCAATTAGAATAACTAAAAAAAAAAGAGATCAATAAGTTGCAATGGCAACATGCTGCAATAATAACAGAAACAAAAATCTTGCAAAGTTGCAAGTTGCAACAAAACTGAAACTAAAACCAAGTCTGGGCGATGGTAATTTTCTTTGAAAATTGCAAAGAAATCAAGCATTTTGATTGTCTCAAAGTTTAGCAAGTTTTCCGATAAATAGGAGCTCAATCCTTCCATTTTAGTACACCAAAACGGGAGAAGCAGAAAGTTTTGAAAGTAATCCACAAACTATTTTTTATAGTATGTGAGAAAATAGAGTGGAAGGAATATTATAGTGATACTACTAAAAATAGGGCAAAAACCGACCAATATTATTCGGTAATTGGCAAAAGCCGTCCAAAAATCGACCGATTCGTGTCAGTCAGTAATCATGTGTCGGTAGAGTAAACCGGCTGACTTCGGTCAGTTGTTGATGGTAGGCTAAAAATAAGAGTTTTGGATACTTTGCACCTAGTTTTTGACTACACTTTAATTATCTTTGGGCTAAAATATGAATAATTTATACTTATTATGTACTTTTTGTTGTGTAGGTTGTGATTTTGGGATAAGCCGAGTTTTTGGAGCTAAAATAAATAAAAGAAAAATTTAAAGTTTGAGTAAAAGTTCGAGAATTAAGTCGGGATCGAGGATCAAGTATCTATATGAAAAAGTGAAGAAAATTATTTAAAGCTAAAACATGGATTAAATGACATCTGGGACATCATTCCAAAGAAAGTGGCTGCCGAATTCCTTTGTCAGACACCAAAGTGCATTTTAATTGAAAGCTCATAGAAGAAGTCCCCGCTAAGGCGACGCACGGTGCGGCGCTGTTGTACAATTTTTTCGCCAGTTAATCTTAGTTCGATTTAGAGAGGGTATATTAGTCTAGATCGGCCCATACTCGATATAAATACACTGTAAACATAATTGTTGAATGGGATTCGGCCTAGGAAAGTTTGAGAGAGCTATCACGGCTTGAAGACATAAGATTTCATCAATTCTCTTGCCAACAATTGGTGCAAAATAAGAGTTTGTATCGTAAAGTTATCTTTGATGTTTTCTATGTTCTCAAACTTATTTGTGATGACTTTCTCCATATCTATGGTGTAGTTCTTCTCTAGGGTTTTGACGAATATGGTATTTTGATTGATATTTGTGTATTTAACTCTAGTTTAATTGTTTGAATATGTTTATGGAGCTTTAAATTGATCGCGAAATTATTCATTGAAAAAAGGAATATATTGGTGATTATCTTTGCATTATTTGGTTTGGTTTAATTTAGTGATTCTTGTAAGTAATCGAGAGAGCTTTTGAATTATTGATTAAACTAAGTTAGGAGAATATTCGAAAGACGTTTTCCTAAAGACTAGTTCATTAACGTGCTCTTACATACCTTCGCAGTGGTTCATATTAGTTTATTTTATAGGGTTCATATTTAATCGAGAGAGGAATCTTAACCTTACATTTAAACTAATCATCAAGTGAATTCGTGAGAATCATTAGAACATAAAAAGTGAATTTAAACAGAGTTAAATCCCGAATAACTATCTTGCACCTATCCTGTCGCGACCCTTATTTCTTATATTATTTACAAACCGTTTTTAGTTAAACCCTCATTCTCGGGGATCAAGTCTAATTAGTCGTAATCTTAATTTAGTAGTTATTTGTAGTAATAATTACTCCAAATCAAGTATTGATCATCATGAATAGCAATTAAGCCAAAAAAAACTACTCGAACACTATTTAAATTCAATTCTTGTGGAGACGATAATTTAACTATACTATTTTTGACTAGCGAGCAATAATTTTGTGCTGTGTTTTGCGCTCGTCAAATTTTGGCGCTATTGCCGGGGATTGGCAATCAATAGTGTTCAAAATAATTTTTAGTGCTAATTCAGGAATTAACTTTTGTATTTTCTTCTCTCTTTTTTTATTAGTTAACTTGTCTTCAAGATTTCTTTTGTAGTACCTGGCAAGTGCTAGGGAGAAAGCTTGAAAGAAACAATTCCTGATGTTGAACTCAAGTGCTGTAAAGATGGGGTACAACCTGCCTAAGAAAGCAGTTGAAAAGTTAGCAGATGAACATTATTGCAAGTATGTTATTCGTCTTAAATGTAGTGGAAATCATCTACGTGTTGATTGTCAGGCATGTAAGTATTCCTCATATGGTTTATCTTTTGAAAAATCTCACTCTGTTTCTAGTCTTTACAGGTATGGGGTTTCATATGGCTATAATTTTAACTCTGAGTGGAATGAATACCCTTATTATAATTGGAACGAAAGCGAAGTAAGACAACTACCTCAGGAGGAGAATGGTAATTTGGAAGAGATTATGTATAAGTTCATGAATAGTGTTAAAGAGAGACTTATGCAAAATCATGCGGCCATTAAGAACCTAATAACACAAGTGAGTCAAATAGTAAGTATACTTTCAAAAAGCTCATTGTATTGTGATGATGAATATATAGAGGACACACCCTGTGAAAATGAGTCTACCCAATAGGATGAGCACCTACATAGAGAACTTTACACTTTGCAAGAAGACTATGATTCAATTAAGATGATTGAAAATAATGCTATGGTTGAGTTTGAAGCAATAAAAGAAGAGTTCTAACCCACATACACCTTCCCACATTTACAAAATTTTGTAGAAGAGAATGAGAAAGAAATGGTCTTGGACATACCAGATGAATGATTACATGACCTTTCTTCTTTGTTTTCTTATTCTAGCCTTGATCGTGTGAATTTTATTTTTGGGGATATACAAGAATATACATGGATTGATCCTGTGAAAGAATGCAAAAATAAGTTGAGGCTAATCGTAGAGGAACAATTCACTACCCAAAATGAGGCCAATCAAGAAAGAAAAGAGTGGTTCTTGTAGATATTCTTAGAAAACATTGGCTTATTGTGCTCTATAAACAATTTCAAGGAGTAGAATAGAGAATGAATTCAGAATTAGAGATTGAGTTCATAAGTTATCGGAAACAGAAAGAATTCAGGGGAGTTTCCTTTAACTCTTGCTTTTCACCCATGTGTCATGGGGACATGCCGCAAATTAAAGTGTGAGGTGGGAATGTAATTATGTGTGTATTTTTCTTTTTATCTTTGTGTGTTTTTTGTTAGTGTTTTAGAATTTGTTTTTATTTTTCCCGACGATGGATCTCCTACATAGTTATCTTGAGAGATTAAAGTCAACAACAACAAAATTAAAAATTACTACCTTCGTTCCAGTTTATGTGAACCTATTTCCTTTTTGGTCCGTTCCAAAAAGAATGACCACTTTCTAAATTTGAAAATAATTTTGCTTAAACTTACAATTCTATCCTTAATGAGAAGTTTTTATAACCACACATATACTCTGGCCCCTTTTTGAATTGTTTAGGACCATAAATTCTAAAAGTCTTCATTTTTTTATTAAACTTCGTGCCCGATCAAACAGGTTCACATAAATTGAAACGGAGGGAGTAATGTTTTTGGGAAATTAAACAATAAATCTTTTATTTTTATTTTATTTTCTTAGTTAGAGTAACAATTTTCCCTTGATTTTTCTTCGTGCCACGGTTATTTTCCAAGGTTTTTGCTTGAATTGGATGCAGTTAGCTTTTTCTTTTGGTAGGAATAAAGAATCTTGTGTCGTACTAGTTGAATGTAATTTTCTTGACTTCATTATGCCTTGAGAGCGGTGAGTACCTTAGTGTGACGCTTAGGCTCATTTCTTAACTCGTGTAAAAGTACATTAAATTGTTTGATTTTGACTTTGCTTAACTGCTTTAAATAGAGAGTCGGGATAGATCTGATCCTAAGTGAGTTATGTGTCAATGTGTGTGTAAAGTTTGTTGATATTCTATGCATGTCAGTTGATGTCTAAAACTTGCCCCGTGTACTTGCAAAGTGAAATAGCATTCTTGTTCAGTCTAGAAAGTGATAGAGATGTTTCATTGTTGAGTCAGATATATGCCTTTTACCCACCTAATTAATGTGTATCTTAGTTAGCCCTTTGAGCCTGTAATCCTATTTCTCTGGCAACTACATTACGAGCCTGGACATTTTGTTTGAGTTTATTATCTATTTGAATCTTTTACCTTTCTCGAACACTTAAAATTGCTATAAGTTTGTTAAGATCTAAGTTGAGTTATGGTTGAGTTTTTGAGTGGATCTATAGAAAAGGAGAAAGGTGCACTATTTTGAAAGAAAAAAGCGAGAGCCACTTCTAGGATATTGAAAAAGAAAAGAAATACATGAATAAATCAGAAGATAAAGAAAAAAAAGTCTTGTGTTTGTATATATTTTGTAAAAAAAAAAAATATTCCTTGCTAGTGGTAACTCTTGTTATATTTGTACTTAAGGAAATTGGGAGCTTGACGCTACTATGTTATGACCATTGGGGTGTGGTCCAACGTATGTGTGGGGTTTGACTTGTTAATGTATATGTATTAAACTACTTCAAGTGGTGTAGTCACTATTATCCAAATTGTATCATACCCACCCCGCAGCCTACATTACAACCAAAATAAAGTCATACTTGATCTTTGACTGAATGAGTTGAATCATTGAAGTATTACACTACGGGTAAATCTGAGGTGCTTTTTTTATGGCACATAAATTTTAATTCTTAGAGTGAGTGAATTCTTTCTATCTTGAATTTCTATTTGTTCTTAATTTATTATGTGTGGAACTACTCTATATCTTTGGTGTGAAGGCACATGATTTGCGAAGAGAAGGTAAAGTCTTTGGCCTCCGTGTTAGAGTAAGTGGACAGGTTTTGAAAAATACGATATTTTTGAGTCGAGTCTTGAAGCTAGGATGTTACGGTATGGTGCTTAATTTGCTTTAAATATTCTTGTTATGATGAGTTAGGAGAGTTGTTTGAAAAAAAGCCGTCCCTATTTGAAGTGTAGTTGTATTTCTCAAGGACGGACAATGATTTAAGTGTGAGGTGTTGATGGTAGGATAAAAATACGTATTTTTGGATATTTTGCACCTAGTATTTGACTACACTTTAATTATTTTTGAGCTAAAATGTGAATAGTTTATACTCATTATGTATTTTTTGTTGGGTAGGTTGTGTTTTCGGGCTGAGCTGAATTTTTGGATCTAAAATAAATAAAAGAGAACTTTAAAATATGAGTAAAAGTTCGAGAATTAAGCCGGGATCGAGAATCAAGTATATATATAAAAGTGAAGAAAATTATTTAAAGCTAAAACATGGACTAAAAGACGTCTCGGACGTCATTCTAAAAAAAGTGGCTGCCAAATTCCATTGCCAGGCACCAAAGTGCATTTTAATTGAAAGCTCATAGAAGAAGTCCCCACTAAGGCGACGCACAGTGCGGCGCGGTTGTACAATTTTCGTCAGTTAATCTCAGTTCGGTTTAGAGAGGATATTTTAGTCTAGATCGGCCCATACTCGATATATTGTAAACACAATTGTTGAAGAGGATTCGGCCGGAGAGTTTGAGAGGGCTATCACGGCCTGATGACACAAGATTTCATCAATTCGCTTTCCAACAATTGGTGCAAAACAAGAGTTTGAATCGTAAAGTTATCTTTGATATTTTCTATGTTCTCAAACTTATTTGTGATGACTTTCTCCATATATATGGTGTAATTCTTCCCTAGGGTTTTGATGGATATGGTATTTTGATTGATATTTGTGTATTTAACTCTAGTGTAATTGTTTGAATATGTTTATGGAGCTTTAAATTGATCGTGCAATTATTCACTAAAAAAGAAATACATTGGTAATTATCTTTGCATTATTTGGTTTGGTTTAATTTACTGATTCTTCTAAGTAATCAACTTTTTGAATTATTGATTAAACTAAGTGTGATGACTCGATAGATCATCTTTAAATTTATTATTCACTTCTGTACTCTGAGACCTCAAATAGCACCATTTGTCTTTTCTCGAATTGCGTGCGCAGTCCGTAATTTTTTCCAGAAATTTTTTATGTGAAAAATTGATTAAAATGTGAAATAGAGCTTCAAATCTGATTTGGTGTCCGATCAAATTGATGAATTTTGAAACGATCAGAGTCATTCACCAAGTTAGTGCAATTGTGCATTCGATGGCTCCTAAGTCTGAAGATCCCAGCGCTTTTACAATTCCTTGTACCATTGGAAGTGCCGAGTTTGTAAAAACTATTTGTGATTTTGGGGCGAGTATCAATTTGATGCCCTATTCGATTTTCAAGACATTGGAAATTGGGCAACCAAGACCTACATCTATAATATTACAAATGGCCGATCGTATAATGAAGAGACTGTTGGGGGTGATTGAGGATGTATTAGTTCGAGTTGACAAATTCATTCTCCCGGCGAATTTTGTTATTTTTGATTGTGAAGTGAACTATGAGGTGATGATTATTCTTGGTAGACCTTTCCTTGCTACGGGGAAGGCTCTTGTTGATGTGGAAGCCGGTGAACTCACTTTTCGGATGGGTGATGAAAAGGTGGTATTCCACGTGTGCAAATCTATGAGGCAGCCGAATAGAAATGACGTGTGTTCGTTCGTGGACTTGGTAACCGATGTGATTATTGATGATACAAGTGCTACAATTAATGTGGATGACATGTTGGAGGCCATTTTGCTCAATTTTGATGATGACGAGATGAATGGCTTCGTGGAATGTGTTAATTCTTTGCAAGGGATGGGGTCGTACAATTATGCACCCCGAAAACTTTCCTTGGATCTTAAGAATAGGAAAACTCCACCTACAAAGCCTTCAATTAAAGAGCATCCAATCTTGGAGTTGAAACCATTACTTCCACATTTCAGGTATGAATTCCTTGGCCCTTGCTATACTTTACCGGTTATTCTTTCCTCTTGTTTGACTAACGTGCAGGTTGACTCTACATTGGCAGTGCTCCACAATAGGAAGAAAGCTATTGGGTGGACTTTGGCGGATATTCGGGGATTAAGCCCCGCCTTTTGCATACACAAGATTAACTTGGACGAAGATGCCAAACCCTCTATTGAAGATCAAGGGAGACTCAATGAAGCCATGCAAGACGTGGTCAAAAAGGAGATCATCAAGTGGTTAGATGTCAGGGTTGTCTACCCCATTTCTAACAGTTCGTGAACTTCTACGGTGCAATATTTTTCGAAGAAGGGGGGCATAACTATGGTCACCAGTGATAAGAACGGGTTTATCCCCATTAGAACGGCGACCTAGTAGAGAGTGTGTATGGACTATCGGAAGCTAAACAAAGTCACAAGGAAAGACTATTTTCCACTCCCCTTCCTTGACCAAATGCTTGATAGGTTGGCCGGTCGTGCGTTCTATTGCTTTCTAGATAGATATTCAGGCTACAACCAAATCCTTATTGCTTCGGAAGATCAATAGAAAACAACTTTCACTTGTCCTTATGGCACTTTTGCTTTCAAGTGGATGCCATTTGGCTTATGCAACGCACCGACAACTTTTCAACGGTGTATGATGGCGATCTTTATGGATATGGTAGAGTACTACCTTGAAGACATCATGGATAACTTTTCGGTAGTCGGGGATTCATTTGATGATTGTTTGGAAAATTTGGATAAGGTATTGGCAAGGTGTGAAGAAACAAACTTGATGTTGAATTGGGAGAAATGTCATTTCATAGTTGAGGAGGGCATTGTCCTTGGCCACAAGATTTCAAAGAAGGGCATAGAGTTGACAAGGCAAAAATAGAGGTGATTTCTAGACTTCCACCTCCAACATCCGTGAAGGGCGTAAGAAGTTTCTTGGGTCACGGGGGTTCTACCGGTGCTTCATCAAGGATTTTTCCAAAGTGGTGAATCCCTTGTGAAAGCTTTTGGAGAAAGATGCTAAATTTCACTTCAATGATAATTGCATGAGAGCATTTGAATTTCTCAAGTTCAAGTTGACAACTACTCCCATTATCACCATGCCTAATTGGAGTATTCCTTTTGAGCTCATGTGTGATACTAGTGATGTACCAGCTGGAGCTGTTTTGGGGCAACGTATCAACAAGATTTTTCATCGGGTCTACTATGCTAGTAAGACCATGAATGACGCCCAAGTCAATTATACCGTCATTGAAAAAGAGCTCCTTCCCATTGTGTTTGCTATTGAGAAGTTCTTCCCGTATTTGATGGGTGCAAAGGTTATTGTTCATACGGATCATGCAGCACTTCGGTATCTTATGAGCAATAAAGATTCAAAATCTAGGTTGATGAGATGAGTGCTATTGATGCAAGAGTTTGATATTGACATTCAAGATCATAAAGGAAGTGAAAATTAAGTGGCATACCACTTGTCTCGTTTGGAGGAGGAGGGGAGGCCGCATGATGGACTTGAAATCAATGACTCCTTCCACGATGAGCAACTCTTGGTTATTTCAATGAAGGAGGTTCCATGGTTCGCCGATCTAGCAAACTTCCTTGTGTGTGGAATCATCCTGGATGAGTTCTCTTCAAAACAAAGGAAGAAGCTCAAACAGGATTGTCAAGACTATTATTGGGATGAGCCTTACCTCTTCCGGATTTGCACGGATGGGTTAGTTAGAAGATGTGTACCGGATGAAGAGCAAAATGTTATTCTTGAAGCTTGTCACTCTTTGCCTTATGGTGGTCACCATGGCGGAGCATGAAAGGCGACTAAAGTGCTAAGTTGCAGTTTTTATTGGCCCACTCTCTACAAAGATGCAAGTGATATGGTGAAAAGATATGATGAATGCCAACGGGCTGGTGGAATCTCGAAGAAGAATGAAATGCCTCTCACTACCATTTTGGAGATTGACATCTTTGATGTGTGGGGTATTGATTTTATAGGCCCCTTTGTGAGTTTTTGTGGAAACACCTACATCTTGGTCACGATTGATTATGTGTCTAAATGGCTTGAGGCTGTTGCTCTATCTAACAATGAAGCGAGAAGTATGGTGGTATTTTTGAAGAAGAATATTTTCACAAGATTTGGTACTCCGCAGGCTATCATAAGCGATGGGGGGTCGCATTTTTGTAACAAAGCTTTAGACACCTTGCTTAGCAAGTATGGTGTCACTCATAAAGTTACGACTCCCTATCATCCTCAAGCTAGCGGTCAAGTGGAAGTCTCCAACCAGGATATAAATAGTATCTTGTCCAAAACAGGGAATGCTAACTAGATAGAATGGTCAAAGAAGCTTGATGATGCAATATAGGCTTATCAGACCGCTTTCAAAACTCCTATTGGGATGTCTCCATATCGGTTTGGTGTTTGGCAAAGCTTGTCATCTTCCGGTGGAACTTGAGCACAAAGCCATGTGGGCTTTAAAGAAGTTAAATCTTGATTAGGATGCAGTCGCTAACTTGCGGGTTGCACAATTGAATGAACTAGATGAATTACGGTACCATGCATATGCAAGTTCGTCCTTGTACAAAGAGAGAATGAAGTACCTTTATAACAAATATATCCGAAACACAGAGTTCAAGGTGGGCGATCTTGTGTTGTTATTCAACTCACGATTGAAGATGTTTCCCGAAAAACTGAAATTCAAATGGAGTGGTCCCTTTGAAATTGTGGGTGTGGCACCTTTTGTTGCATTGGACTTGAAGAACAAAAAATATGAGGTATTCCGAGTCAATAGTCACAGGGTGAAGCATTATTTGGGACAAGCTGGTGATGGCCATGTGTAGAAGTGATTCATTTGAAGTGATAGTAATCTGCGTCGTGCCGCAGCGTTAAATCAAACGCTTCTTGGGAGGCAAACCATCTTTAGTTTCTTTTTCTCTTTTTCTTTTATAGATAGGTGTTATTTTCTGCTAACTGAATTTGAAGTGTGTTGCAGTAATGAGTGTGTTTTACATGAATAGTGCTCAGAAAAATTGGCTAAGTAAGGAAAAAGTGCGGACCGCACAATTTAGAATGCTACAGTAGAAGGCAATTGCGACCGCACAATTCTTATGCGGACCGCGCAATTCTTATGTGGACCACACAAATTGAGATGGAAAAATGCAAACTCTCTGAAGTTTGCTTGTCATAGAAATAACCAAAGTGCGGTCGGACAACGAATTCTTTGGTCCTTATAAAAATCTGCGGCTGCACAACTAAATCTGCGGACTGCAGATCATCAAAGGAAAGTGAACCTCCAGGTAACAGACTGCGGACCGCAGAAGGAATTCTACGGCTGCACGCATCTCTTGTTCCTTAGACATATCAGTTTTGTATAAATAGTAATGCTAAGGCTACTGTACAAACTTTTCATTCTCTTAGTACTTAAAAAAAGGCTAAAATTGTGCACACATCTGTTCAATCATCTACCACCTAGAGATGTATTGTTATCATTCTTTAGCACTGGTTTATCACCGGTATGTTCAAATCATTTCTAGGATTCTTTAATTTTCTTAGTTTAGTTATAACGTCCCGGCCGGTTGTTTTGAAAGTTATAGCCCCGTTTTCCCCTTTTCTACTTCCTTTTGTGCATTTCAGCTATATTATGATATATCGGGTTAGTTGGTTCGGGTCCGGGGTAGTTTCAGAGTGGATTGAGACACTTAGTCTCTAAAGTAGAAGCTTAAGTTGGAAAAGTCAATCGGACATTGACTTATGTGTAAACGACCTCGGATTTGAATTTTGATGATTCCGTTAGCTCCGTTAGATGATTTTGGACTTAGGAGCGCATCCGGAATGTGATTTGGAGGTCTGTGGTAGAATTACGCTTGAATTGGCGAAAGCTAGAATTTTGGCAATTTTGGCCGGCAGTGGAAATTTTGATATCGAGGTCGGATTGGATTTCTGGAAGTTGGAGTAGGTTCGTGGTGTCATTTCAGACCTGTGTGCAAAATTTGAGGTCATTCGGATGTGATTTGGTATGTTTCGGCGTCGTTGGTGGAATTCGAAAGTTTAGAAGTTCTTAGCCTTGAATCTGGGGGTAATTTGGTGTTTTAATGTTGTTTTGAGTGATTCGAAGGTTCGACTAAGTTCGTATGATGTCATGGGACGTGTTGGTATGTTTGTTTGAGGTCCCGAGGGACTCGGGTGAGTCTCGAGTTGTTAACGGATCATTCTTGGCCTTGGTGAGATTGCTGATATCTGCTGCTGCATTCTTCTGATTTCCTCTTTCGCGATCACTTGTGGGCTCTCGCGTTCGCGAAGAGTGTTTTCTGAGTGGTGAATTTTTTTTCTATGCATTCGCGATGGGGAGGATGCAAACGCGAAGGTGTGGTTTGCGTATGCATCGTGAACGCAGGAGAAAGGTCGCGTTCGCGAAGAGGAGTGAGGCAGTTGGGGACCCCAGGTCTTTATTCTACGCGTTCGCGAGGTGATGGTCGCGTTCGTGAAGGTCTGAGCTAGTAAGCATCGTGTTCGCGAGGCATGTGTCGCGTTCGCGAAGAGTAAAATGGTGAGGCAGTCAAGTTGGCCTACGCGAACGCGAGAGGATGGTCATGTTCGCGAAGGGTAAATTCTAGGCAGGCAGTGTTAAATTTCAAAGGTTTGAAGCCATTTTTCATATTTTGAGCTAAAGACCACAGATTTAGGCGATTGTTCAATGGATTTTCATTGAGTTGATTGGAGTAAGTGTTTGTCACTTGATTTTGGTTAAATTCCATAATTATATCTTGATTTTTATTATCTAAATTGTGATTTGGTTTGAAATTTTGGGGAAAGAGTGGAAGAGTTCTTGAGATGGAATTTTGAGATTTTGAAGGGGATTTTATTGTCGGATTTGAGTAAATTTGGTATGACTAACCTCGTGAATGAATGGTCTTTCAGGTTTTGTGACTTTTATCGGATTTTTAGACGTGGGCCCGGGGGCCGAGTTTGGGCCGATTTCAGATTTTGGTTATAATTTGGTATTCTTCTTGTGGAATTCGTCCCTTTAGCCTATTTGGATCGTATTGTATTGCTTGTGGCTAGATTCGGGACACTCGGAGGCCAATTCGAGAGGCAAGGGCATTGCGGAGTAGAGAGTTACCTGGATTAGTTAAGTAACGATTGTAAATCTGGTCCTGAGGGTATGAAACCCCAGAATTTTGTATCATTTTACAATTTGGAGGTGGCGCACATGCTAGGTGATGGTCGTGTGGGCGTGCACCATTGAGGATTTGTGACTTGGTCCGTCCCGTAGCAACTGTAAAGTTGAACAACCTATTGTAGCTATATGCTCTTTATGTGCTTTAGAAAGATTTACTCTAAATCATGTTAGATACCATGCCTAGGCCTTATGCCAGTATTGTTTGGACCCTTAGAGGTCATTTCTTGCTATCCTCTCACTACTTTAGTTGATATCCCGTACTCAGTCATGTTCATGCATTCTTACATCATACCTCAGTCTTTGTTATTCTATTCGTATCATCATGTTAATGTTGTTTGGGATGATTTCTTTGATTTCTGAGAGCCCAAGAGATTGGAGAGGTTTATGACTGAGTGAGGCTGAGGGACTGTTTGTGAGGTATTATACCTTAGCACGTGAGTTGTCCGTGCGGATTCTGATATGATATTATAGCACGTGAGTTATCCGTGAAGCACATGAGTTATCTGTGCAGATTATAGCGCTTGGGTTGTAGGAGACCCTCCGAAGTCTGTACACACCCCCTAGTGAGCGCAGGTACCTACTGAGTGAGAGTGTCGAGTGCCGAGTGCTGAGTGATTGGGAGGCATGAGTGATTGTAAGGTTGGAGTGATTGGGAGGACTGAGTGATGGTTTGCCCGAGGGGCGGTATATGATTTCATCTGGTATGCTCATAGTTGCTTTGAGTTCTTGTTTGAGAACTAGTGAAAGTTGTTTTTATTGGTTCTACGTGAAATGGATTTAAACAAGCCAATTTGACTTAAACACTGGTTTTTAAAGCATGTTGTACTTTACGGAATTTTTGTGATATGAACTATAGTTGCATCTAGCTTGTCAGTATTTCTCAGCCTTTATTTACTACTGTTACTTACTGAGTTGGTGTACTCACGTTACTCTCTGCACCTTATGTGCAGATCCAGGCATTTCTGGCCACGGTAGCGGTTGTTGATATATTCAGTAGCGGATCATCAAAGATAGCAAGGTAGCTGCCTGGCGATCGCAACCCTGTTTTTCTCCTTCCTTATCTTCCCCTTAGTTGTATTGGTTTTTCCCGGACTATGCTAGTCTTGATGTTATCAGACAATTTGTAGTAGTTGCTCATGTCTTAGTGGCACCCCGATGTCGGGTTATCTTTTTCGTATTTTATTTTTATTTTGGTTTGAACTCTTTAATGAAGATTCTAGCAAAGTAAAGCTTTGACTTATCTTTTAAATAAAATATCGATGTGTATTGGAAATGTGTCGGCTTGCCTAGTACCACGATAGGAGCCATCACGACGGGTTAGGTTTTGAGTCGTGACAAGTTGGTATCAGAGCCTGGGTTACATAGGTCTCACGAGTCATGAGCGGGTTTAGTAGAGTCTTGTAGATCGGTACTGAGACGTCTGTACTTATCTTCGAGAGGCTGCAGAACCCTTAGGAAACTCCACATTCTTGAATTCTTGTCGTGCGAATCTGTTGATTCTAGCAACTAAACTTTTGTTGTTTCATTCTCACAGATGGTGAGGACTCGCACTACCGGAAGGGAGGACCAGCCACCAGTACCACCAGCTAGGGCCACCAGAGGCTGAGGCTGCGGTCGAGGCCGTGGTTGGGGTAGAGGTGCAGCCTACACAACAGCTGGGACAGTAACTGCAGACCCACCAGTTACCCTAAATCAGGATCAGATCCCAGTTGTTGATGCCCCAGCTCAGGCACCACCTGTGCCTATTGTGATTCCAGGCCTTCAAGAGGCCCTAGCTCAGATTCTGGCAGCGTGTACCGGTCTTGCTCAAGCGGTCTCTATCTCGACGGCCGCAACCACTTCTCACACCGGGGGAGGCACTCAGACTCCCGCCGCTCGGACACCCGAGCTGGTTAGTCAGGGACTCCAGACACTGGGGCACCACCAGCCCAGGCGGTTACAACTGCTCAGGACTATGTGATTCCTGCTCTGCCTGAGGATGATCAGTGTAGGTTGGAGAGGTTTGGGAGACTCCAGCCTCCACCTTTCAATGGCACAAAGAAAGAGGATGCATAGGACTTCTTGAACAGGTGTCAGAGGATACTCCGTACAGGTGGTATTCTTGAGACTTGTGGGGTCTCATTTACTACTTTTTAGTTTTTGGGTCCTGCATTCAGATAGTGGGAGACTTACGAGAGGCGTAGTCCTGTTGGCACAGTACCCCTTACTTGGCAGCAATTTTCCGTGGTCTTTTTGGAGAAGTTCGTGCCTCAGTCCCATAGAGAGGAGCTGCGCAGACAGTTTGAGCAGCTTCGCCAGGGTGATATGTCTGTGACACAGTATGAGATGCGGTTCTCTTAGTTGGCCCGTCATGCGATCTGGTTGGTTCCCACAGACCGAGAGAGGATTAGGAGGTTTATAGATGGCCTCGATTTTCAGCTTCGGTTGCTTATGACCAGAGAGAGTGGCTGGTGCTACTTTTAATGAGGTTATCGACATTTCTCAACAGATTGAGATGGTTTGCGGTCAGGAGAGGGTTGAGAGGGAGGCCAAGAGGCCTCGTGGTCAGGGTGAATTCACTGGTGCTCCTCATGGGGGTCAGTTCCAGCACGGCAGAGGCCGTCCTTTCAGGCATGCTTAGTCAGCTCGTCTAGTTCACCGTGGTGCATCATCGGGCCATGAATCTCACAGTTCTCATCAGGGCCACTCATCACTTAGTGCCCTCCCAGCCCAGAGTTTGTCTCGTGCTCTATCAGTTCAGGGCTCCTCCATGCCAGGTTCTTCTACCAGTTATCCCGGTGCTAGGGGTTCCCTTCAGTCCCCACCACCAGCACCAGGGAGTTGTTTTGAGTTTGAGTAGTTTGGGCATATGTGGAGGCAGTGTCCTCATCGTTATGGAGGTCTATCTCAGCAGAGGAGTCAGCCTTTGATTTCAGCACCAGTTACTTCACCACCTGCCCAGTCAGCTCGGGGTGGAGGTCAGTCAGCCAGGGATCGCCCTAGAGGGGGAGGCTGATCAGGTGGTGGTCAGGCCCGTTTCTATGCCCTCCCTGCCAGACCAGATGATATTGCTTTAGATGTTGTGATTGCAGGTATTATTTTAGTTTGTCACAGAGATGCCTCTGTATTATTTGACCCTGGTTCCACTTATTCATATGTTTCCTCGTATTTTGCTCATTTTTTGGATATGCCCCATGAGTCTTTAGTTTCATCTGTTTATGTATCTACTCCAGTAGGCGATACTATTGTTGTAGACCACGTGTATCAGTCATGTGTGGTGTCTATTGGGGGTCTGAAGACCCAAGTGGACCTTTTGCTGCTCAATATGGTTGACTTTGATATGATATTGGGTATGGATTGGTTATCTCCATGTCATGGTGTTCTAGATTGTCACGCTAAGACCGTGACGTTGGCAATGCCGGGATTTCTGAGGGTCGAGTGGAGCAGTTCTATAGATTATGTACCTAGTAGGGTAATTTCATATTTGAAGGCTCAGCGTATGGTTGAGAAGGGTTGCCTATCTTATTTGACATTTGTGAGGGATGTTAGTGTAGAGACTCCTGCCATTGATTCTGTTCCGGCGGTACGTGATTTTCCAGATGTGTTTCATGCAGACCTGTCGGGTATGCCGCCTGACAGGTATATTGACTTTGGTATTGATTTGGTGTCGGGCACTCAACCCATTTCTATTCTACCGTATCACATGGNACATTTGTGAGGGATGTTAGTGCAGAGACTCCCTCCATTGATTCTGTTCCGGTGGTATGTGATTTTCCGGATGTGTTTCCTACAGACCTTCCAGCCATGTCGCCTGATAGGGATATTGACTTCGGTATTGATTTGGTGCCGGGCACTCAGCCCCATTTCTATTCCACCATATCGTATGGAATCGGCGGAGTTGAATGAGTTGAAGGAACAACTTCAGGAACTCCTTGATAAGGGGTTTATTTGGCCTAGCGTGTCACCTTAGGGTGCACCGGTTCTATTTGTAAAGAAGAAGGATGGTACTATGAGAATGTGTATTGATTACAGGAAGTTGAACAAGGTCACAATCAAGAACAAGTATCCTTTGCCACATATTGATGATTTGTTTGACCAGCTTCAGGGAGCGATGGTGTTCTCCAAGATTGATTTGAGGTCAGGGTATCACCAGTT
>AWOL01S0049723.1:43714-56039 GCA_000715115.1 Nicotiana otophora
TGAGATGCCCTCAGAGGCTTGATGATGTTATGAACACATATACCTATGCATGGTATGACATTTATATGCATATGCATGACATTATAAAATTGAAATGATTCACAGAGCTATGCAGACGTACATGTCGAGTCTTTTACTCCATGTTTCTCTCATGTCTATTATTTACTGATTTTCATTCCTTACATACTCGGTACATTATTTGTAATGATGTCCCTTTTGTCCGGGGACACTGCGTTTCATACCCGCAGGTCTCGATAGACAGGTCGAGAGTCCTCCAAGTAGGCGATCAGCTCAGGGAAGATGTTGGTACACTCCATTTGTTCTAGAGTTGCTTGTGTGGTCAGTATGATTAGGATATGTACTGATTAGTATGGCGGGGCCCTGTACCGACATTTATGACATTTATGTACTCTTAGAGGCTTATAGACATATGTCGTGTATGTGAAAGATTGTACGGCCTTGTCGGCCTATGTTTTGAATTTACAAATGGTCATGTTAGCCTTATAGGCCCGTATGTCACGTATGTAAGTTTCTATATCATGTTGGGTCGTTCTATGTTTATTCTGGTTAGCTCATAATGGCCAGTTTGGCCCATTTTGCCCATGATATTACGATATGAAAGATACGGTACGTTGGTAGTCAGTTGAGTAAGGCACCGGGTGCCCGTCGCGGCCCATCGGTTTGGGTCGTGACAAAGGTGGTATCAGAGCAGTTTTGTCTTAGGGAGTCTACAAGCCGTGTCTAGTAGAGTCTTGTTTATGGGTGTGTTATGCATCACACTTATAAGCAGGAGGCTACAGGGCATTTAGGACTGTTACTCTTTCTTCTCACTCTAGATCGTGTGGTAGAGCTCAGTTGTAAGAACTCAATTTCCTAAACTTTATCTTATTTGGAATACGACGATGCCTACATCTACAAGGATGGTTGGTAAGAGATTAAATGTGTCTATGGAAGAGTTGAGTCAGAGGAACTCAATTTTTTTATGATGCTTATGATGAGTAAATGTAAGGTCTTCAGCAGAACATGTGGGTACTAAGACCTGTAAGCTTCTTGATAAGGAGCCTTAAGGCAAGAAGATCTATCCATCCATATGGTGAAAATCAATGAGAGATTCAGAAGGCAGATACAAGTTTCAGCAAGTAAATGAAGCAAGATGAAAAAGGGTACGAGCTACCCAGCTAATGAAGATTATCGCAGAGGAATATGAGCCTTTTGAGTTACCTTTAACAATAACAGAGGTATGTACAATTGGCCCCACCCATCTCATTTATGCCCTATGGGGGCTAACAAAAGTAGTATAAGAGAAGGACGGATATCAGGATCCGGCTGGGGTTAGAGTGACCCAAAATGGTAGATGGATTGTTTGCGTTAGTTAATATTTCCAAGGGGATAGCAAATGTGCTAATAAATCTCCTTGTGAGACACCCATATGGTGCACTCTAAAATAGTACAGCTAGATATGAGTACTACAAATATAGGCACTGAAAGCCTTGAAAGGGTAAATATTACCTTAGTGTGGCTCCCGTCCCTAGTAGAACGGGAATGTTAGGCAACCCGAAGAGCCAGGGGATAGAGCAAGGGGAGCTAAAAGCAAAAGAATGTCTCGTTGGAGTTTTCAGAATAAAGTGATAGACATAAATGTTAGCAGGGAAATAAAAAGAGAGTTAATAAAGCATTATGAGTAAGATGTGATACATGGATGAGAAAGGTAGACCAAAAGATGACAGTATTACAGAGTCGATAGCCAAGTGAAGGAAAAGACAAGAGGTGACAGGCCTTGAGACAATAAAAGAGTATAGACCAAAAGTCATATCCTCATTAGAAATGAGTTGGTGAGTCCAATGTGATTACCAGAACAAACATTTAGACCCCCAGAGTAAGAGAAATTAGCATGGGCTAGTGAACAAGATAAATTGAACATCAATTAGGGATCGAATGATGTGATAATCATCGACATCAAGAGAATTTCAAAGAGCACATTCCAGCAATAATAAAATGGACAACAAAAGAAGATTCATAAGAAATTCAGAGAAAGGTCATTCAGGAATACGCTTCCCTAAAGAAAGCAATGTGAGAAAAGTTAAGCTTAAGGGATTGTATGTGCCAGTTATACTAAGTGTCATCCTCCCTAATAAGGAATTTTGTTATCCTTGGTACAGAAGGATTACCGCAAGGCGAGGAAGAGTCATCGATGATGTGAACAGATGCCAAAGATGAAAAGGTAAAACATCTACAGGTAGATCGTCATAGTGCTAAATCTTAATACTCCCCTAAAGGGGGGAACATGGACCGATATGGCATTAAGTCAGAATTAAGTGGTTTTAGTAATTATGGAATGGTAAAGGAAGAATGGGATAAAAATGAGAAAGGGATGAGATTGCACTTATTCAAGTCCTAGTGATATGCTAAGATTCCAGAACATTATGTAAGCACAACGTCAAGGAAAGGAAGTAAGGCTTCCAGCCCGGGATGTTTTTGATAAATAAGGAGCCAGTGCGAGAGGTAAGTTAAGACAACAGGAATAACCCAAGAAAGATTACTCAGAATATTGATATGAGAATAGGACAATGAGTAGTTAGTAGTTGATTCAGGAAGAGCCCAGTTATGGCTAGACAAGAGGATAAAAGATAAATCAACAGATCAATGCAAGATAAATGTAGGGAACCCAAACATGGGGAATTCAGTCACGCAGTTATGACATTGTAATACTTGAGGTATATTCATATAAGAGTTGGGGAAGTTAAAAAGGTACCGTATGAGTATTAATATTACAGAAATAACAGAGAATGCCACTGGAAAGATAATCAAAATATCAATTCAGAAGCAACCCTACAAATACAAGGGCGTGGAGGTAAGTAACTATAGATAATTATAGGCGAGGAAGGACATCAAAAATTCTGTCGAGTATACGACGTAGTAAGTTCGCAGCTTTACAAGAGTCAGAGGGTCCTCCCTAAGTACTACAATGAAAGACTAGTTGAGAAAATAAGGAAGAAAGCTTCAACCTAAGCACAGTTCCCTAAAGAGGAAATGGCCGTGTAATAACAGTCTCACTACAACATTGTATGCACTCATAAAACAGTGGCACCTACTGTGGCTAATGGATGCGAAGTAAAAAAAATCAAAAGTAATATTCGAGATCATATGAGTTTCACGAAAACTCCGACATGCATAGGAACTAAGATAAGCTAAGTATACACGCAACAGAGGGGCAGAAAGACCAGGAAAAGTAATAGCTTATGTTTAAAGGAAGCTCAGAGGGAACAAAAGGGATTATGCACTTAAGACTTTAGAGTGATATCCATGCACCATATATGTTGACATTCATACAACCGTAGAAGACTCTGGTATAAGATAAAAGAAAGAATTGCGCCTAGGGAATAGACAAAGGATTGAATTATCAGAAGATTGCATCATGAATATTCCATAGCGCCCATGAAAGGGTAAAGTAATAACTAATACTGTGAGCCACATATCAGAAGATATCTTAAGCCTACATAAAGGCTGATAAGAAGGAAAAGGAAACTAAAGAGTTACAACAACAACGAAGTAAATGAGGAGTCTGATTATTGGACCCAGAAAATTATAGAAATCATGATTGAGAACATTGCAGGATCACTCTTAATATCAGAGGTACAAGAGAGAAAGTACAACAATCATGTTCTATAATGGCCTACGATAAAGCCAATTGGAAAAGTACCAGCCTCATAAGAAGTCAGTACGAAGCTTCCACCGGATTGTGTATGCACCCGAGGTGCAAGTATTATAATAAAGTTTCAAGTTGTGGATATAAATTATACATGTGTGGAAGGGAGGTCATGAAAGAGATAGAAGATGTGATGCGAGATTCTAAGGTAAGTAAGGTGAAGGCGAACAACGTATGAGATACTCAAAGGCAGAAGATCGTGAATAGTCCATGCTTTGGATAGAAGGCTAGAAGCACTAGGATTTAATATGCAGGAATGATAGCAGCGTCGCTAGTAGCATATCTTCCAGCCTATGGTCTATGTATCGAACAACCTGACTAAGAGAGTAAAGAAAAGTTAGAGGCGATGTGATGTCTCGCTTGATGTTCCAAAATAACATAAGGAAATCTATAATGCAAGCAAGTTGGAAGGTTGCAAGTAATATAAATATATATGTGTAGGTCGCAAGCTATTGTATGGTGAAACGACAAGGTTCTAGAAGACAGGAGTAAGGATAAGAACGAGCGAGTGAGAAGGTAACGAAAATGGATATGTCCTCAGAATTAAGCCCATGAAAACAAGAAGAGCAGATGGTTTCTCTAAGTTATACAAAGCTCACTATAGCCTGAATGAACTCAAAGGAGTCTAAGACTAATAACATTTAGAAGAGATGTAATGCTGCCCTGGTAATAGAATGAGGGTGTAATTGTGATAAATAAAGGATGGCGTTTGGGCCTTTGATTGAGTAATGATCTGACAAAGAAAAGAAAAGGATCTCATGAATTGGATAGGATTAAAATATCCATGCAAGGTGAATCACATTGGGATGCTGTGAGATACGGTTATGAAAGCATGGTATCGCCCTAGGTGGATCAGTCTAATCATTTCAGATGTTCCCCGATGAAACGTGAACCCTAGCAGCAGTGTTACATAAAAGGTTAAGTTATCAGGGGTAGATTATAGATCAATATTGGGGTGAATCAACAATGGATGGATAAAAGTTATAAAGTATGAGATGAGATTAGGCCGTCATTCTTAAGATGAACAATAATATGGAAGAATTAAAGAACATAGATTTATACATATGGGATAAGTAACGAAAGTAGCTTGGAGTTTGGTAGCAGACCTCAGTAACGATAAACGAAGTAAAAGTTATTGTATAATATGACCTACCTTGATGCAGTAAAATCATACGGATGGATAACCATGTCTATAAAATACGATATAACAATAATCGTAAGTTTGACAAAGTACCGAGCGAAGAACTTCAGCCTATAGATGCCCAGAGAGACATCTTGTCAAGCTCTGTATATATTTACAAAGTGAGGCCTAGAGATTGGCCAAACGTTGGGGGGAAAAGGGGAGAAGAGCCGCATAGGCACACTTACAAGGTCAAAGTCATACATGCCGCATGATAGAGGTAACAACAGTTACGAGATTGGAAGGATTCCGACCATAAGTCATGGTGTGAGAAAGAGGCCTAAAGGGGGGAATGCCCTGGCCTTTTGATTTATTCAAAGAACAGTTGCCTAGATGGCAAGGAGAGCGCTAAAGTGTAACGACCCGACTTGTCGTTTTAAGAATTTATGCCTCGTTCAGTGACTTAAGGTTTCGAGAAGCCTCGCAATATGTATTGTGACCCGCGTGTGTGGTCGAGTTTGATTTACGGATGATTCAGAGTGATTTGGGTCACTTAGTCCCTAAGACGGAAGCTTAAGTTTTAGGATTTTGACAGTAGTCAGAACTGTATGAAGACGACTCCGGAATGAAGTTCTGACGGTTTCGTTAGCTTCGTTGGGTGATTTTGGACTTAGGAGCGTGTCCGGACTGTGAATCTGAGGTCTGTAGCCAATTTAGGCTTAAAATGGCGAAAGTCGAATTTTTGGGAAGTTTGACCAGGGGTTGAATTTTTGATATTGGATTCGGAATGTGATTCCGAGAGTTAGAACTGCTCCGTTATGTTATTTGGGACTTGCCTGCAAAATTTGACGTCGTTCCGGGTTGGTTTGATATGTTTCGGCACGAGGTTTAGAAGTTGGAAGTTTTGGAAGTTCATAAGTTCAATTCATGGTGCGATTTGCATTTCTGGCATTATTTGATGTGATTTGAAACCTCGAGCGGGTCCATGATAGGTTATGGAACTTGTTGGTATGTTTAGACGGGGTCCCGGGGGCCTCGGGTGTATTTCGGATGGGCTACAGACCATTTCCTTTTATTTTTGAACTGCTGTTTGTGTTTTCTGGTATTCTTCTTCACGTTTGCGAAGATCACCTCGCGTTCGCGAAGTTTTACTGCTGACCACCTTATGCTTCTTCTTCGCGTTCACGTTCAGCCCATCGCGTTCGCGAAGGTTTATCTTTTCCTCCACCGCGTTCGCGATTAGACACTCGTGTTCACGAAGCTCTTCATGGCAGCCTCATATTTCTTCTTTGGGTTCGCGAAGAGCATCTCGTGTTCGCGAATGTTTCCTATTTTTATTCTTCGCGTTCGCGGCCCTTTGCTCGCGTTCGCGTAAGTCAGTCGTGGGCCATTAGATATTTCCTCTCCGCGTTCGCGAACAAACCATCGCGTTCGCGAAGCACAATTGGGCAGTTCATTTTTCTTCTTCGCGAACGCGATCCTTTCTCCGCGTTCGCGATGCACAATCACCTGGGCAGAATATAAGATTTCCAGATCGAGGGTTAGGCCATTTTTATCACATTTTGACTTATAGAGCTCGGTGTTGAGCGATTTCTTGTGGGTTTTTCAAGCAAATCAATTGGGTAAGTGTTCTTCACCTAGAATCTATTCACTTTCATGATTCCAGGAAAAGGGTGATTTTTGAAGAAAATTTTTCAAAATAAAAAATCACGATTTGAGGGACGAAATGGTATTAGAATTTGATGAAATTGGTATGGTTGAACGCGTATCGCAATGGATGTTCGAATTTCATGAAAATTATGTCGGGTTCCGAGAGGCGGGTCCACGTTGACTTTTGTTGACTTTCTAGAATAAACTTTTAAGTCGACGTATTATTATCCGAAATTGTTTACGATGAATTTTAATGAAGTTATATAATTAATATGGATAGATTTGAACAGCCCGGAGGTTAATTCAAGAAAGAAGGCGATTTTGGAATATCACATAACTTCAAAAAGATAAGTGTCTTGCTTAACCTCGAGTGGAGGAAATTTCCCTTAGGCATTGAGTCTTATGTGCAACTTGGGTAATTGAAAACCATGTACGCGAGGTGACGAGTACGTACTTGGTTTATATGTGTAAATTTTATTGGGTTAAAATCTTAAGCATATTGTGTAGTAAATTGGATAATTGTTGGCATATATTTAATCATCTACTTGTCGTGCCTAAACCCTTGCTGTTCACTCTGTTGTTATATGACAATGTGATGTGATTGTTATTTGATTATTTATGAAATTTTGTGAATTTGTTGGCTTGATAATTATTGGAATTTAATTTTATTTGTTTCTTTCCCCTCTACAAATAATTAATTAAATGAGCTTAAGAAGAGGTGTTTACATAATTATTGAAAATTTGATCTTTTATGAAGACTTTATTTTATGTTGAGTAATTTCTATCTCTATTAATTATTTTTGGGTGTTGTACACATTGTGTGAATCATTTGGCTATTCGCTATGAAATTAATTGACTTGGTTGTAGCTTTGAAATTTGGTTGTGGCCATTGGGCAAATTGTGATATGAATTGATTTTTGTTATGTTGTGACAAGTTCGTGTATAAATTGTCGTGTTGTGTGAGTTGTTATTTTGGGGAGATAAGGGTGGCATTCCATCGTTGATATTATGTGGTTATAAGGGTGGCATTTCACTGTTGTGTTTATTGGCTATTGATATTGTCTGGGCGGAGCGTAAAGGGTGGCAATAAGAGCGATAAGAGTGGCTATTGATATTGTCTGGGCGGAGCGTAAAGGGTGGCTATAGGAGCGATAAGGGTGGCAATAGGAGCGATAAATGTGGCTATTGTCAGGGACGATATGTGATGATGTGGGGTTGTGGTGTTGACAATTTTCATGTGATGCTGTGATTTTATTGTGTCTATTTTTATACCTTGTGCAACTTGTCTCATTGTTAGTAAATTGATAATAATTTGATTTATGTTGAAATTGGGAGCTTGTGGCTATTGCCAGGCGGTTTATAAAATGCAATGGGGGCACAAGGTGCCGTGAATTTTGATATGAGATGGGGATATTGGCACGTGAATTGTCCGTGCAGTTGTGATATAAAATGTGGGCAGGAGGTGCTGTGATGAAATGATAATGATATTTGGCACGTGAATTGTCCGTGCAGTTGTGATATAAAATGTGGGCAGGAGGTGCTGTGATGAAATGATAATGATATTTGGCACGTGAATTGTCCGTGCAGTTGTGATATAAAATGTGGGCAGGAGGTGCTGTGATGAAATGATAATGATATTTGGCACGTGAATTGTCCGTGCAGTTGTGATATAAAATGTGGGCAGGAGGTGCTGTGATGAAATGATAATGATATTTGGCACGTGAATTGTCCGTGCAGTTGTGATATAAAATGTGGGCAGGAGGTGCTGTGATGAAATGATAATGATATTTGGCACGTGAATTGTCCGTGCAGTTGTGATATAAAATGTGGGCAGGAGGTGCTGTGATGAAATGATAATGATATTTGGCACGTGAATTGTCCGTGCAGTTGTGATATAAAATGTGGGCAGGAGGTGCTGTGATGAAATGATAATGATATTTGGCACGTGAATTGTCCGTGCAGTTGTGATATGAAATGAGGGCACGAGGTGCCGAGCAAATATGATGATTTAATTATGGGCATGAGGTGCCGTTGAAATATGAAAATGGCCTGAGACCCGTATTTATGAAAAATATGAAAATGGGGTAAGACCCGTATTTTGATGATTTTGAAATGAGGTGTCACATGGTGACTTTTTAATTGAAAGGATTATATTCAAAAATTTTATTTGGCAGTATTTTTACTTAGAAAGTATTATATAAAATAATTATATTTTGAAAGATATTTATTTGAGGAGATTGTATTTGAAAAGATTTATTGCAACAATTTTATTTGAAAAATAATTATTTGAGAAAATTATATTTGAAAGAGAGTTATCTAGAAGAACTATGTGAAAGACATTTATTTGAAGGGCTTGATTTAATTGTGTATAATTGTGTTTATTAATTGCTGAGTGATATTAGTGGTATTCTTGTTGACTGCTGTGCATATCACTAGTTGTTATCCTGCCTTTATTATTATTTATTTCCTATTATTTTTGTATATTATATTGCACAGGTTATTAGACTAGTGAGTGTCTTGACTGTACCTCGTCTCTACTACATTGAGGTTAGTCTTGATACTTACTGGGCACCGCTGTGGTGTGCTCACTCTACACTTCTGCACATTTTTTGTGCAAAGCTAGGTATTGGAGTTATTCGACTTGAGAAGAATTAAAGCGGGATCGTAAGGATTCAAGGTAGAGCTGCTTGGTCGTCGCAGTCCCTTGGAGTGTTTCCATTTCATTGTACTGTTAATTGTTAATCAAACAGTATTGTATATTCGGTCCACATGATCATTCTATGTATTCAGTTAGAGTTCGTGCCTCAGTACTACCAGTCTTGGGAGATTGTATATTGTAATTATTTCCGCTATTAGGTTTTAAAATAAAAAAACAATGGCTTCAAAAATAAATGCAAAATCGGCTTACCTAGTCTTAAAGACTAGGTGCCATCACGACTCCTATGGTGGGATTTTAGGTCGTGACAAGTATACAAATTGTCAACACCACAACCCCACATCATCACATATCGTCCCTGACAATAGCCACCCTTATCGCTCCTATAGCCACCCTTATCGCTCTATAGCCACCCTTATCGCTCCGCCCAGACAATATTAATAGCCACCCTTATCGCTCCTATAGCCACCCTTATCGCTCTATAGCCACCCTTATCGCTCCGCCCAGACAATATTAATAGCCACCCTTATCGCTCCTATAGCCACCCTTATCGCTCTATAGCCACCCTTATCGCTCCGCCCAGACAATATTAATAGCCACCCTTATCGCTCCTATAGCCACCCTTATCGCTCTATAGCCACCCTTATCGCTCCGCCCAGACAATATTAATAGCCACCCTTATCGCTCCTATAGCCACCCTTATCGCTCTATAGCCACCCTTATCGCTCCGCCCAGACAATATTAATAGCCACCCTTATCGCTCCTATAGCCACCCTTATCGCTCTATAGCCACCCTTATCGCTCCGCCCAGACAATATTAATAGCCACCCTTATCGCTCCTATAGCCACCCTTATCGCTCTATAGCCACCCTTATCGCTCCGCCCAGACAATATTAATAGCCACCCTTATCGCTCCTATAGCCACCCTTATCGCTCTATAGCCACCCTTATCGCTCCGCCCAGACAATATTAATAGCCACCCTTATCGCTCCTATTGCCAGGCGGCTTATAAAATGAAATGGGGGCACGAGGTTCCGTGAATTTTTATATGAGATGGGGATATTGGCACGTGAATTGTCCGTACAGTTGTGATATAAAATGTGGGCACGAGGTGCTGTGATTAAATGATAATGATATTTGGCACGTAAAGTGTCCGTGCAGTTGTGATATGAAATGAGGGTACGAGGTGCCGGGCAAATATGACGATTTAATTATGGGCACGAAGTGCCATTGAAATATGAAAATGGGTTGAGACCCGTATTTACGAAAAATATAAAAATGGGCTGAGACCCGTATTTTGATGCTTTTGAAATGAGGTGTTACATGGTGACTTTTTAATTGAAAGGATTATATTCAAAAAATTTATTTGGCAGGATTTTTACTTAGAAAGTATTATATAAAAGAATTGTATTTCGAAATATATTTATTTAAGGAAATTGTATTTGAAAAGATTTATTGAAAGAATTATATTTGAAAAATAATTAGTTGAAAAAAGTATATTTGAAAGAGAGTTATCTAGAAGAACTATGTGAAAGACATTTATTTGAAGGGCTTGATTTAATTGGGTGTAATTGTGTTTATTAATTGCTGAGTGATATTAGTGGTATTCCTGTTGTCTGTTGTGCATATCACTGGTTGTTATCCTGTCTTTATTATTATTATTATTATTATTATTATTATTATTATTTGTTTCCTATTATTTTTGTATATTATATTGCACATATTATTAGACCAGTGAGTGTCTTGACTGTACCTCGTCTCTACTCTATTGAGGTTAGTCTTGATACTTACTAGGCACCGCTGTGGTGTGCTCACTCTACACTTCTGCACATTTTTGTGCAGAGCCAGGTATTATAGTTATTGGATTTGAGAAGAATTAAAGCGGGATCGTAAGGATTCAAGGTCGTCGCAGTCCCTTGGAGTGTTTCCATTTCATTGTACTGTTAATTTTTAATCAAACAGTATTTTATATTCGGTCCTCGTGATCATTCTATGTATTCAGTTAGAGTTCGTGACTCAGTACTACCTGTCTTGGGAGATTTTATATTGTAATTATTTCCGCTGTTAGGTTTTAAATAAAAAATAAATGGCTTCAAAAAAACATACAATGAAAATCGGCTTACCTAGTCTTAGAGACTAGGTGCCATCACGACTCCTGTGGTGGGAGTTTGGGTCGTGACAAGTATGAAAATTGTCAACACCACAACCCTACATCATCACATATCGTCCCTGATAATAGCCATCCTTATCGATCCTATTGCCACCCTTATCTCTCCTATAGCCACCCTTATCGCTCCGACCAGATAATATGAATAGCCACCCTTATCGCTCCTATTGCCAGGCGGTTTATAAAATGAAATGGGGGCACGAGGTGCCGTGAATTTTGATATGAGATGGGGATATTGGCACATAAATTGTCCGTGCAGTTGTGATATAAAATGTGGGCACGAGGTGTTGTGATGAAATGATAATGATATTTGGCACGTGAATTGTCCCTCTAGTTGTGATATGAAATGAGGGCACGAGGTGCCGGGCAAATATGATGATTTAATTATGGGCACGAGGTGCCGTTGAAATATGAAAATGAGCTGAGACCCGTATTTACGAAAAATATGAAAATGGGCTGAGATACTTATTTTGATGATTTTGAAATTAGGTGTCACATGGTGACTTTTTAGTTGAGGGGATTATATTCAAAACTTTTATTTGGCAGGATTTTTACTTAGAAAGTATTATATAAAAGAATTGTATTTTGAAAGATATTTATTTGAGGAAATTATATTTGAAACGATTTATTGAAAGAATTATATTTGAAAAATAATTATTTGAGAAAATTATATTTGAAAGAGAGTTATCTGGAAGAACTAAGTGAAAGACATTTATTTGAAGGGCTTGATTTAATTGGGTGTAATTGTATTTATTAATTGCTGAGTAATATTAGTGGTATTCCTGTTGTCTGTTGTGCATATCATTGGTTATTATCCTGCCTTTATTATTATTTATTTTCTATTATTTTTGTATATTATATTGCATATGTTATTAGACTAGTGAGTGTCTTGACTGTACCTCGTCTCTACTACATTGAAGTTAGTCTTGATACTTACTGGGCACTGCTATGGTGTGCTCACTTTACACTTCTGCATATTTTTGTGCAGAGCCAGGTATTGGAGTTATTGGACTTGAGAAGAATTAA
>AWOL01S0049729.1:0-38392 GCA_000715115.1 Nicotiana otophora
GGCCGTGTAAATTCAACAATAATGGGAGCAAATATTGTTGAAGCTAACAAAAAGAGGAAGAAATAATATAGAAGGTGAAAGTTAGAGATTAATAGTAGTTCTTAGTCCTTCCAGTCCGTTCAAAGGGAGTCAGGGGAGGGGTTTATATAGTGGTAAAATCATGCGGATAACAAGGAAAGAAATCAAGTAAATATGAACAAAAGGAGTAAAATCTCGCATAAAAATCAGTAGAGTAACCAGAAAGAAAAGAAATCAAACTCCAAACCCTAGTTATGGTTAAAACTCAAAACCGACCAACTGTTATGAAGAATCAAGCTATTCTTCATGTATATGGACGAGATTTTGTCCAAATCTCCAAGATTGAGTTGAATGGGCCTGATTTTGAGAGATAGTATTTACCAAGTTTAGGCAACTATTAAGTAACACCATTGTCGCGTAAATACTGATGTGTTAACACAAATAAGGAAGGTGAATCAAGAAGAGATTCCATTGTTAGGTTGAAATCGTAGAGAAATCAGGAGGCGGCTACTAGGGTTTCTCAGAGACAGAAGGATTAGAGAGGATTTAGAGGCGGTTGAAGTGGGGAAATGGGATTAGGGTTTGGGTGAGGGGATATAAGGAAATGTGGGGCTTTATTGTGGCCCGTTGATCATTTATGATCAACGGCCGAGATTAGAGGGTTCTAGGGTCAGGTAAAAATGGGTCGCTGATGGGAAGACCTATTGGGTCATTTGGTTTTGGGCTTCTGGGGGGTCAATTGGGATGGCCATGTCCGTTTGGACCTTTATTGGTCTGAGAAATAAGGCATAGTTGGGCCGGATTTTAAAGTAGGGAATTAAGGGGAAGTAATTTTAATAAAATATAAAAAAATGCTAATTTATGCAATTCAATACTTTAAAATAATAGTTAAAGATTATAAAAAATGTTAAAAAAAATTGACCTTGAATAAAATGACAGATGCAATTTATTGTAAAATATAGGCTATTATTACAAAATTATGTAAATGGCTCAAAAATACAAATATAATTATATGAAATAAAGTAAAATATTTTAAAACATGTATGTGGATGTAAATAATAAATTTGGATGATTAAGTCATCACAAAATAATTTGAAAGGGTAACTAGTAAATAATCAAGTAGTTTAAATGCAAAGAAATCAATTTTAAAGCTCTAAAAATTCTGGAACATTATAGAAAATACTTGCATAAATCTTGTAAATTAAGTAATGATGTAAAAATAATATTTTGAAAGTATATATGCTTATTTAAAATATGAGAGCAAAATTGGGTATCAACAGTTATCCCTCTTTACCCGGGAATGATGAAAGAGTTGTCGGGTAAAGAAAATGATGACCAATTTTGTCCGAATTGAGTGGGGAATGATGAGATTTGAAAAAATGAGTGTCGAACCCTGTTCTTGAGTTGCCTACATATCCCTGGTGTTTCGAAAATTAGACCGTGTGTAGTTCTGGATCCAAAGGTGAACGAAACTGATGGAGTTGTTATAAGAGTGGTTGTCTGTTTCGAAAAGGATCTTTTGGATGTGATATTTTCATGGGTAATGGATAATTATAGGTGGAGCTACGGATGCGTTTTTGAACGTTATGGATATATAAGGGGAGTATTTGAGCGGTTATGGGACAAAAGGGTAACCAATTAATGGCCGTTAGTTACGTTTGAGATAGTCATAGGTATGAATGTTGTGAACGGAAACCTGAGCAAAAATTGCTCATGTTTGTAGAACGGTTACCTCCCGAGTTGCTTGCAAAAGGATAAACACGATGCATGCGAATATATACGGGTTATTGCAAAAATTTAACCATGATGCAAATTCCCTTCGGACCATGAGAGTTGTCTTTGGACTGCGCAGATGATGTCCTTAGACAATGATGTCCTGGGCCATGAAGTGTATGATAAGGAATTTGCCGACCATGAAATGGTGTCCTCGGGCCATGAGGATGGTGCCTCCAGACTATGACGCCTTTGAATAATGATATGTAATTTTGAGAGATCCTCAGGCCATGGCATGGTGTCTTTAGGCTATGTGGATGGTGCCTTTGGACTATGACGCCTTCGGACAATGTGATGATGTTTCAGCCCATGAAATGCAAAGATATGGCGATATTAATCGTTTGATAGAGGAAACAGGCGATGCTTAGTCATATGCGAGGACGAGACAAGACAAGGCTTAGTCTTGTGTAGGATAAGGACAGTGCTTAGCCCGATGCGAAGAAGGGAGACAGTGCTTAGTCTCATGCAAGGAAAGGCAATGCTTAGCCTTATGTGGTGTGGAGGCAGTGCTTAGCCTTATATAGTATGGAGGAAGTGCTTAGCCTCATGCAAGTAATGGAGAAAGTGCTTAGTCCCATGCAAGGAAAGGCAGTGCTTATCCTTATGCAGTGTGGAGGCAGTGTCTAACCTCATACAAGGAATGGATACAGTGCTTAGTCTCATGCAAGGAAAGGCAGTGCTTAGCCTTATGCAATAGCGGAGGCAGTGCTTAGCCTCATGCAAGGAAAGATAATGTGTAGCCTTATGCAGTGTGAAGGCAGTGTTTAGCCTCATGCAAGGAATAGAGACAGTGCTTAGTCTCATGCAAGAAAAGGCAGTGCTTAGTCTTATGCAATATCGGAGGCAGTGCTTAGCCTCATGCGAGGTGAGGGCAGTGTTTAGCCCTATGCAAGGAGTAGACACAATGTTTAGTCATATGAAAAGGAAGGTAGTGCTTAGCCTTATGCAATAGCGGAGGCAGTGCTTAGCCTCATGCAAGGTGAGGGAAGTGTTTAGCCCTATTCAATGAGTAGAGACAATGTTTAGTCTCATGAAAAGGAAGGCAGTGCTTAGCCTTATGCAATGATGAGGGCAGTGCTTAGCACTATGCAAGGAAAGAAATGACTGAATGTGAGAGGATAAATCATTCCTTAGCTTGTTGTGTTTGTGTTTGGCGGCTTTTGGCGGTGTGACAATAGTGATCTTGTTGTGTGTATGTATTTACGGACATTCCTGTTATGTTCATTGAGCCTGTATCCAAAGAAAAATCGTGAGTCTTGCGGGAGAAAGGTTGGTTCGTGCTCTTGATTCCTTGCTTTGCCTTTACTCTTGTCTTGAGGCCCTGCTTGAGTCAACCTTGGTAACGTCTGGTTGCCATAGAAACATAATTTTCGAAATACATGCATTTGACAAATTATTTGTAGAAATGTAGTTGTTTGAAATATGTGATAATGCACGAGATCAAATAATTTAGATGAACTGGTGACTGTGATGCATTTTGAGACGTTGCAACCTCTTTGCTTCAAAATTTTGAGGATCCTCAAAATTCTGCCCCAGTTTAAATGCATACTTCTAGCAACACATTCCTTGGCGATTCCAAATGTGATGAGATCGGGAAAACTCGAAATCTTGACCAAATTTCTGACCATAAAGAAAATGAGGATTTTATTATGATGTGACCGAACCCACATAGCTGCCTACGTATCCCCTCTTAAACAGAAATCATGTTAAGAGTAGTTCAGTTACATCAAATAGAAAGTGCAAACATAATCTTAAACATGATATCTCTTGGTTGTGTCTGAATTGATAGGTTTTGGCCAAATCTCTCCATCCATTTCTGCAAGTATAAGTGCTCATCCTGTTAACACTCGGTGAACCATGTAAGTGCCTTGCCAGTTGGGTGAGAATTTCCTCTTTGCTTCATCCTGATGTGGGAAGATTCGCTTTAGTACCAACTGCCCTGGCGTGAATTGCCTCGACCTGACCTTTTTGTTGAAAGCTCTTGTTATTCTATTCTGGTATAGTTGATCGTGACATACCGCGTTCATTCTTTTTCCATCAATGAGAGCTAGTTGTTCATACTGGCTTCGTATCCATTTCGCATCGCTGAGCTCGGCTTCTTGTATGATTCTTAAGGAAGGGATTTCTACTTCGGCGGGAATAACGTCTTCAGTACCGTAAACCAGCAGATAGGGAGTTTCCCCAGTTGATGTACGTACTATGGTACGGTACACAAGTAGAGAAAATGGTAGCTTCTCGTGCCATTGTTTATAATTGTATACCATTCCTCAATATCTTCTTGATATTCTTGTTGGCGGCTTCTACGACTCTGTTCATTTACGGCATGTATGATGTAGCGTTCTGATGTGTGATCATGAATGTTTCACACATGGATTTCATCAAATCATTGTTGAGATTGGCGGCATTATCAGTGATGATTAACTCTGGTACCCCAAACTGACAAACGATGCGGTCCTGAACAAAATCTTCTACGACCTTCTTAGTTACTGCTTTATAAGATGCGGCTTTAACCCATTTTGTGAAATAGATGGCCACTAGAATGAACCTATGTCCATTTGAAGCAGCTGGTTCGATTGGTATGATGGCATCCATACCCCAAGCGGAGAAGGGCCAGGGAGAACTTGTTGCATTAAGTTCGTTGGGTGGTACCCATATCATGTCAGCATGTATCTAGCATTGGTGACACTTATGAACATACTTGATGCAGTCAGTTTCCATAGTCATCCAGAAATACCCTTCTCTTAATTTTTTTGGCCAAAACAAAATCGTTTATGTGGGGCCCGCAAGTTCCGGCATTTATTTCCTCAAGCAATCTAGACGCCTCCTTGGCATCGATGCATCGCAACAATTCCAAATCAGGAGTCCTTCTATACAGAATTCCTTCGCTTTGAAAGAAATGGTTGGCCAATCTTCGTAGCGTGCGCTTCTGAGCTTGGGTAGTGCTCTCTGGCTATTTTGCGTTTTCTAAATACTCATTGATGTCATAGAACCACGGATTTTCGTCAAACTCTTCTTCAACATGAGCACAAAAAGTTGGCTGCTTATGAATTCCTATTGGGATAGGATAAATGAAATTCTTGTCTGTGTGTTGTATCATGGAAGCCAAAGTGGCTAATGTATCTGTGACCTCATTCTGAATCCTTGGAACATGTTTGAATTCTATCTTTGTGAACCTCTTGATCAGCTCTTGTACACAGTACAAATATGGCAATATTTTAGTGTCCTTTGCATCCCATTCCCCTAGAACCTGGTGCACTAAAAGATCTGAATCTCCAATTACCAACAGCTCCTGAATGTTCATGTCAATAACCAATCTGAGTCCCAGGATATAAACCTTATATTCCGCCATATTGTTGGTGCATGGAAACCTGAGTTTTGCGGATATCGGATAGTGTTGTCCTACAAATGATACTTCCTTGTCGGGAAAATACATTTTCAATGGTTCGTATTCTCCGTCTACGGGATTTTCTGCCAAGTGATCCGCCAATGCTTGCCCTTTGACTGCCTTCTGAGTTACATAGACGATATCGAACTCACTCAGCAATATTTTCCACTTCGCTAACTTACCCATAGACATGGGTTTCTGAAAGATGTATTTTAGCGGATCCATTCTTGATATGAGATATGTAGTGTATGCACAGAAATAATGTCTCAACTTCTGAGTTATCCTTGTCAAAGAACAGAAGGTGTGTTCCAACAAAGAGTACTGGGCCTCATAAGGCGTGAATTTCTTGCTCAGATAATATATTGCCTGCTCCTTTCATCCAGTTTCATCATGTTGTCCCAAAAAGCAACTAAAATCCCCATCTAACATGGACAAATAAAGTAGCAGAGGTCTTCATCGAAAGCTTTCTGGCATTCTTCAGTACAGCTTGTTGCAGCTTCTTTCCTCAGCATTCTGAATATTGGCTCACATATCACGGTTGATTGTGCTATGAAGCGGCTGATGTAATTGAGGCGCCCTAAAAAACTCATCACATCTTTCTTATTCTTTGGAGGCGGCAAGTCCTGGATAGCTTTGACTTTTGATAGGTCTAACTCAATCCCTCGGTGACTGACGATGAATCTTAACAACTTTCCAGTAGGGACTTCGAAGGCACATTTTCCAGGATTCAACTTCAAATTGTATTTTCAAAGCGGGTCGAAAAATTTCTTCAAGCCTGCTATGTTATCCGAGTTCCTTTTATATTTGATGATAACATCATCCGCGTACACCTTTATTTCCTTGTGTATCATGTCGTGGAAGATAGTCATCATGGCCCTCATGTAGGTGGCCCTAGCCTTCTTTAAACCAACCGACATCATTTTGTAGCAGTATATTCCCCATGGTATGATAAAGGCTATCTTTTCGGCATCCTCTTCATCCATCCAGATCTGATGGTATCTTGCGAAGAAATCCACAAAGGATTGGAGCTCATGCTTGGCACAGTTGTCAATCAGTATGTGTATGTTGGGCAACGGGAAATCATCTTTAGGACTTTCCCCTGTTCAGGTCTCGGTAATCGACACATACTCTAACTTTCCCATTTTTTTTGGAACTGGCACGATGTTGGCCAACTAAGTCGGGTATTCGACCACTCGGAAAACCTTGGCTTTGATTTGCTTGGTAACCTCTTCTTTTATCTTCAAACTCATATCCGGCTTGTACTTTCTAAGCTTCTAATTTACTGGTGGACACATAGGATTGGTGGGTGGTTTGTGAGCTACTATAGATGTGCTTAAACCAGTCATATCATTGTAAGACCATGCGAAGATGTCTTCATACTCCTTTAGGAATCTAATATACTCTTCTTTATCTGACGGTGATAGATGGATGCTTATACATGTTTCCTTGACCGTTTCGGAATCCCCTAAGTCGACGGCCTCAGTTTCCTCCAAATTAGACTTTGGTTTGTTTTCAAAGTTCTCTACTTCTCTGATGATTTCCTCAGGTATTATATCATCTTCCAGATCCTCTGAATCACTATCCTTATGTTGCGTTGTCTCATTACATGTCACAGTTGTAGGTTCATCAGGATATGTAATAATTATGTTGAAAAGAAATATAATAATAAATATAAAAATAGTAATGCACTAATAAAATTTATAAAAACGTCAACAAGTACGACTCGATGGTTCGAGTAATTATTTCAAAACAAAATACTAAATAATATCTCAAATGCTCAAAATTATTTGAAAATAATTCATGCTAATTTGCCAGGTTACCTAGGAACTCGACGGGCCCGGGATGCTGTAGCGGTCCAGTTCTTGAGAGCAGCTCCTTCTTCCATGGTTTGAATAGTAAGGTCTTCCTCCTTCTCCTATTCAACAATTGCACTGCAGTCCATGTATTCTTCATCTAATAACAGTTTCCTCATGCCAGCTATAACCTCATCTTCCTCAGATCCCCATATCATGTCAGCTTGATGGAATGTCTGATGCAGAGGTGGTACGGGTTGTTCCAGTGGTTAATAAGGATCATGCCATGGTGGTGTCCAATCCTGTTGTTCTTGCCATATGTATTCATATCCGAGTCCAAAAGTCGTGCCATGGTACTGTGGTTGTACAGGTTTGGTGATCCCCTGAAGCTTCTTGCCGAGACCCTTGTTGAGTTCATACCCCGTCCATAGTAGTATGCTTTCTATCTAGTTGCTCCATCATCGGTCCTTTTCAATTGTGTTAACCCGTTCAATGCGGTGGTATGTTTCTCCATCCAACTTCCTTCTTCTTTCGATGACCGAAACGGTCTGGTTGGTGGAGATGAGGTTGCTTCCATCTCCATGGATGATCACCTCCTGATGATTCCACTCAAATTTCACAGCCTGGTGCAGAGTTGAAGCCACTGCCCCGATAGTATGTATCCACGGTCATCCCAATAATAGATTGTAAGTAGCAGATATATCCAGCACTTGGAACTCGACATCAAACCAAGTCGGACCCATCTGTAGACTGAGGTTGATTTCTCCAATGGTGTCTCTCTGAGATCCATCAAATGCCTTCACATTCATGCTTCCCATTTGTATCTCGTGTAGGACTTTACCTAGTCTCTTTAGAGTGGTCAATAAACATATATTGAGACTTGAACCTCCATCTATCAAGACCCTGGCGTTGAACTTATCTTCAAATTGCACCGTGATGTGCAATGCCCTATTTTGACTCAGTCCTTCTGGTGGTAATTCATCTTCGTGAAAAGTGATTTTGTGGCTCTCCAATACCTGTCCGATCATGTTAGCCATATCTCCACTAGTGATGCTGGTGGGTACATAAGTTTCACTTAACACCTTCATTAAAGCATTTTTGTGCACGTCTGAGTTTTGCAGCAGTGATAAGATGGATATCTGAGTAGGAGTTTTGTTCAAATGGTCAACAACAAAGTACTCCCATGCTTGTATTTTTCTCCAAAGATCGTCAGTACTGGTCTCAATAACAGGCGGCTTAGGTGCAGCTTCCTTGATTGTTCCTCCAAGATTCCCAGGTGTATAAACTCTGCCAGTGCTTGTCATACCTTGCGCGGAACCTGTTTCCTCCACTTTTGCTTTTCCCTTTCTTCTTTCCTCTGCAAAATAAGCCATGGGATGGCATCTGACTTGCAAGATGGTGTGGGAGCTACCATCACAGTGAAGGGTGTAGTTACCTCGACTTCAAATGGTGCCTGGGTTTGTACCACAACTGGCGCAACGGTGACCAGAGATGTTTTAGGAGCGTCTCCCTCTCGAATGAGTCTAATGGACCCCTCTTGATCCCATTCTTCGTCAATTTCTATCAAATTCAATCCCTCACCTCTATGATCCAGGAAAGGATTGTTACGAACATTTGGTGCAGCTTCCTTTGCCTGTATGACCTTAGTGTCGATTAGTGTCTGAATCTTGTCTTTCAACGTGCGACACTCCTCAATGGTATGACCCTTCATGCCTGAATGATAAGTACATGTTTTTTTGGGGTTGATCCATTGGGAGTGATTTTCCACAACAATAGCAGGAATAGGAGTGGCATAACCAGTGGCCTTCAGTATCTCATACAATTGGTCTATGGGTTTAGCAATTGGGGTGTATTGTCTAGGAGGTCTGTAATCAAAATTTGGACGTGGTTTCGGGTAGTTTTGGTGGGCGGGTGGAGGTGAATGGTAATATGCAGGTTGAGTATTATAGGTATGGTATGTGGCAGCAGGGTGTTGGTATCTTGGGGGTGAGGGTTGATATGTGGGTGGAGGTGCTAGGTATGTGAGGGGAGACTTAGACCTCTGGGCTACCATCACGGTACCAACTTCTTTCTTCTTCGAAATGCCTCATGATTGCAAAGCTTTATTCGTGGCCTGCAGTGCCTTGAAATTGGTGATCACCATCCCATTCTTAATTCCTTCTTCTATTCTTTCTCCTAGCTTGATGATGTCGGAGAACTTGTGATTTTCAATAACGATCAACCTTTCGTAATGCACGGATCTTGAGCTATGACAAAGAACTTGTTCATTTGTTCTTCTTCAAGTGTTAGCCTTACCTTTGCGGCCTCTGATCTCCAATGAGTAGCATACTCGCGAAAGGTTTTTGTCGGATTTTTCTTGAGGTTTTGAATGTAGAAAACGTCTGGTGTATTTTTTGTGTTAAACTTGAATCTATCCATGAAATCTGATGCCATACTCACCCAACTAAAACACTTTTTGGGGTTTTGACTGATATACCAAGACAAGGCGTCTCCTACGAGGCTTCGCATGAATAGTTTCATGTGGATTTGTTCATTCTTTCCCACTCCTACAAGCTTGTCGCAATATGTTCTCAGATGTATTCGGATCGCCAGTACCATCGAACATTTCAAACTTGGGAGGTTTGTAACCCTCCGGCAGTTCTACATCTAGCTGATACATAGGTCCTCAGCGTTTAGACCTTCAACGCCTTTACCACCTTCAACACTCTGGACTCTACCAGTGAGCTTCTTGAGTTCCTACGCTATATGTTTAATAAGCAGGTCCTTCTCTGTCGATTCGAGTACGTATCGGATTTGTTGCGTGGTCGAGGGTAGGGTTTCCACATATATCGGATTGCTTTGATGGGTTCCTGGAACTTGGGTATAAGGGTGGCTGTTGGTCGAGTTTTGGGGATCGGGAGTAGGTTGTGGCACATTTTGGGGAGTATGATAAGTAGTGGTTTGCAGGTATTAAGTTGGATGAGGGTGGGGTTGTTGAGGGGTTGATACTGGTGGCAGGTTAAGGTTCTGGGGAGACTCGGGATACTGGTGTGGTGCTGGGGGATTTGGTGGTGGGTTTTGGTTTTGTGTATTTTACGGTGGTGTTTGGTTCAGGGTAGTCAAGTTTTGCTGGTTAATGTCGGGAATTTTCTGCTCCAAACGTAAGACCAACTCATTCTATCCCGGAGTACTTCGGCCATCTAAAGTTTCAACGTTTTCCGCCATAGTAGCATTGTCTTTCCTGATACCACTTAAATCATCCATTTTCCATTTTCCTTTGCCTTTGCCTTTAGGATCGCTTGGTGGAGGAGGGGGTGGAGGACCTTTGGATCTAGTGTGGTATGTTGATGATGGCAGTACGCACAAACTAACCTTTGGGAATGGGAATAATCAAAAAGAAAAGAAAAGGCAAAAGGTAACCAGGTTAGTAAGGTGAAATAAAAGAGTGTTTATAATATATAAACATGTTTCACACAGTCATGCAATAATTCGCGTCCTAATTTGGGGACCTCATTGTGCCTGAGGTAGGTCTAAGCGACATACAGACTTAGAGAAAATTGATGCCAACATTTGCGTCATTTCATCAATGCAAAAAACGAGTCAAACCTTTACTAAATCAACAATAATAATAAAGTTACTAATGGCATTTAGCCTTATTATAATCGAAATCTAAAGCTAAGCTAGAAATCAGTAAAGAACATCATTTCCTAGTCTACTCGTTCCCTAAAGGACCTTCTCCATGCTCGGCTCTTTTGACCCCATCAATCAGGTTCCCCATATCGCACATATCCAATAATAAGTAAGATTTTGCTAAATGTCCTCCTTCACTGCCATCCATGCCTTGGAAATCTGAGAGTCTCTTTTTCATCTTCCCTTCGAGCTCCATCAATCCTTGTTACAAGTATTCCAATATTTCTGTTCACTTAGCGGCAATCTCCTTCCATTCGCTTATCGCCTCCATGTTTACTTTTTGTTGTTCCAGATATTTAGCTTCAGACTCGAACACCCTTTTGTGTAGCCTCTTATACTTAACTTGTGCCTCAGCCACCTCATCTATGATCCTATCATTTAGATTGATTCCTGCCTTGACGTCCCCTGCTACATCGTCCTCCAACCATGATAGATAGTAGTACATATGACCGGCGTGATACCTGTCTCACTCAATGGTTTCTCTTTCCACAATGATCTTTTGGTTCCACATATTTTGTGCCTCGAACTTAAACGGAATGACATCTCCTTTGAAATCTACCTTGTACTGGACCATGTTGGAAACCCGAGGTATGACCTGTATTCTTCCCGTTTGCCTCATTACCCTTATGGTAGCATAAGGATAGATGACTCGCAACCCGATCAATACCTAATGAGTATTTCACCTTGACCTGATAATGAACTCACTACTAGAAAACTATTCAAGCATCCAATGCACCTGCTCGTCTGTCAAATTGCTGAAGAAACACACCCAACTTATAGCATTTCCAGGTTATGCAAACCTGTCCGGAATAAACGTCATTTTCTTTGGGTGATGGTCGGATATGTAGTCATTCAATGGCCTTTGCAGAAGCTCTTGATGATACTCTCCCCTCTGAAAGTGTTCCAGCAGCCAGACTTATAGCAATAGATTACAACCCTCAAAGTGTCCAAATCCCTGCTTGCACCCACCTAGAGCACGATACATCTCAGCTAAGATCACAGGGATGGTGGTATAAGTTTGTCCCTCAATGCCATCCATCAAGGTACTGGCGACCATGGCTAAGCAAGTATGAGTCCTTCCCCCTTTCATTGGAAATATCAACAGCCCTAAGAAGTAGACGACAAACACATAAACCTGGCGGTGCACCCATCCCAATGAAGTAATGGCTAGTTCATCATGGTGAAGACGATATGACTTGCTATGCCCATAACGCTCGTAAAGAAATTCAAAAGGGATGTATGATTTCTTTAGACAGAGCAGCTCATCATTCTGCTTAAAACCCAATATTGTTAGAAAACCGCGGGGAGTGCAATTATATGGTACCAGTAATCCCGGACTATCCTATGGAAACTTGGCAAAGCCTCTTATTTCTTCTAGGAGAGGAGTCATTTCTATATTGTCGAATCGGAAAATAGCTCTTTTCATCCCAAAACATGGTGGCAGCCTCGATCAACTCCCTATTTGGTCGAACATTCATCAAGGATGGCAGGTCACCAAGTAATCTCCTCACATGATTTTTGTCGCAAGGTGCAAGGTCTTTCCACCAGTCAAGTAGCAGAGGTGGGATGTTTTGGACCATACCAAACCTGGGGATTTCATGCTTCATTTTCTGCAAACAAACAAAGGTTAGCCCTTTCCCTCTCCAGACTTGACTACTTACGCAATAATGATCAACATGTTGGCACATATTTTCTCTAAGTAATGCACATAATATTATAGTGTCCACTGGGATTGTGGAAATCCCGTCGGACTTTGGACAAGGTTCATTTTAGCGGGTTGTTACGTTAATAACGCTCCAACTCGCACTAGGTTTAGCATGAAACATGTACATTTCAAGTTGGAGTAGGGTTTCTAGAATAGTCTAGACTGGTACTCCCAAGTGGACAACTTGTGAGGGAAAGGCACGGGACCATCGATTGCACCGCTGATCGACTAGTTTACCGCAAATAAGCCTTTCTGATTTAAAAAGGTTGATTTTCAGGAAAGCGCAGACACTCATCAAGCGCCGCTATGTTGATAATTGGCACGCGTGGAGTATGATGCGGATCATGATTCATGCAGAAATAATAACATATTGCCAAGCATTCGCATGTAAAAAGCAGTAAATAAAATAGCAAAAGTGAACATGAAAAGAAGAGAAAAGAAAAGAAAGACAAAACAAAGAAGTCAGTTTAGCTCATGAAAAATGTGCGAGAACGTAATGAAGCAGGTAAAGGAAATAGGGATAATGTAGCAGTAAAGATGAAAAGAAATGGAGAACGGTTATACATGTTATAGCAAACAAAGGAGAATAAGGAAACGGGTGTACATGTCATAGCAAATTTAAACAAACAATGGAGAAAAAGGAAAGGGGTGTGCATGTCATAGCAAATTTAAACAAATAAAGGTGAATAAGGGAAGGTATGTGCATATAACAAATAAAGTAATTCACATAAGTCAAGTTCGTTATGATAAGAGCCTAAGAGTAATTCCCCAGTAGAGTTGACATGTTGTCGCTCCCCGTTTTCTCGCAAAAGCGGGTTTTGACGTGTGACAACTCTTTTAAAGGGGTGTTAAAAGAGAAGATTCACCACCTAACAGTTTAAGGTGCGTTAGACACTCTTCGAGGTTCAAAGCGAAGGTGTTAGGTACTCTTCGAGGTCCATAACTGTGGGTCCCGACCAAATTTTAAACTATGTGGATTATATGATTAAACTAGGCGAGCATATAATAAAGAAGGATATGAAAGTTGAAAGTCCCATTATAACATAAACCAACGTAAGGAAAAATAAACTATATGAATAATTGGTACGGGTTTTAAAGATCAAAAAGGATTATAATTGCGTCGATCTATACTTAATGACTAAATCCTTTAGCAAGCATATAAGGGAAAGGGAGGTCCTAAGTTTTGTAGCCTAAAGGATCACTCCGTGCAACATAAATAATACTTCATAACTTCCTTTAGGTAGGAGTTGCTCATATTATTCAGCGGTCATAGACTATCATCTCCTGCTACCCGAATACTATGTTGAAGTTGTTTACCTAAAAGCGTTCTAATTCAATTCTAAGTCGTGCGCTACCCGTCCCATACCTAGGGTCCTGGAGGCTTTGGACCTACTATTTGGTAGTTCTAGACTCAGCTCAATTGATCAAAATGATAAAACTAGGCGACAATCAAAAACAGATAGGACTGCATATAATTACAATAAAAGGGCTCAGGTAACCTCCACACATAAGCATGAAAAGCACACAAATAGATTTCTGGTTAGCCAGTACATAGCATTAAGACATGTTGGAACCGTTAAGTCCTATAGGCATGATTTCTATATGATTCTGGATTCCATTATTATATAGGCAGTACTATAATTTCTAGACTAACGTGTAGGCAAATTAGAGTGTTGCAAGTCCTATAGACATGATATCTAATCATTTGTGTAAGTAGGCAGTGAAGTCGTCGATAAACATCCTATGGGAAGGTTTTAAAACGATTGACAATTGGGCTTGATTTTATAACACTTTACTCCTATGGACATGTCATCTAGGCGGGGTAGTGTAATGAAAACTACGAAAATAATCGATTAAAAGATTAGAATCCTATAGTCATAATTTCTAGATGGTCAGTATACTTAAAAGTAATAGAAGCAATTAACCAATTGATTATTTGAAGTCATATAGATATGGTATCTAGGTCAACAAAGCATACGTTATACTTCATATAGGCATGTTGTCTAAATGTACAGTAGTAACATAGAAATGAGCATGGTAGATACTAACGTGTTTGAACAGTATGGAAGTGAGGGGTGCATAATTCCTTACAGGCACGATTTCTCTTAGTGTGCCATATACCAAACAAAATAACAAACAAGGCATGCTGAAAGAAACAGCCAAGCATAACACATAGGCCCTATAGGAAGGTTTTCTACCCTTTCATGCAAATATTAGAATATACTCATTTCCCCAATTTCACTAGTACCCCAATTGTTTGTTTACAAATTATTACAGGCCCAAGAATGAAATAATACAGACTTAAAAATAACAAAACATGGGCTGAAATGAATACAAGCCCACTAAAGCAATTTCAGGCCCAACACAAAAGTAAACCGGGGATATCCCAGGCGTTCAATAGCTTTACTCTCCGGACAAACAGCAAGCCCAAACCAAAGGCTCACAACACAAACAAAGTGCACCTGAATCTAGTGCATGTGGTCCAATAACACATATGGCCCATTTCCAGGCCCAATGAATAACTTACTTACCCAAACGAATGTTAAATTTAGCTATGCAAGTGACACAATACTCATAAAACAACTTAAACATTTAGTTCTTATAGTTGTAACCATCAACAGTTCTATCCAAGACATATAAATAGAATCATACTAAATAGAAAGGCACACAAGACATTTATGAGGCAAGCTTATATTTGTAATTTCAGAAACAGAGTTTGATAGTGACAAGGTTGAGAATCATAGGACAGCAAACCATTTCAAAGAGTTTCAAAGTAAAGCATGATTCAGAAATAACCTAAAGACCTTTAGCTAATAGTCTAACAGAATCATGAACAAGAAACAGGTAGAGTACGGTCATTATATTAAAATTTTAACCTGAGAACCTAATGAGAATGTGGTTGCAAACAGCATAACAACGAGCTAGAGGGCATAATTTGGCAAACCTATCACTTAACTTATCATGATGGACATTAACTATAGCACAAATATTCTAAAGAACTCATAGTAGGTAAAAGAACATGTTAACAGGACATGCAAACATTGGGATTCAATGTCAGTCGACCTCACATGAGAGAAAACTACACATTGGTATTTATTCTAAAAGCAATGCTAAGAGTGCAGGATCGACAGGTAAAGGGACACAATCATCAGAGGTACAAATCACCGACAAACATACTTGGCTATATATTAAGACAATGTTATAACATGAAAGAGTAAAGAATCACTTTGCAGGAAATAGTAGATTAGTAGGAAGAGATTCATTAAAGTAGATTCTGAGCAAGCAATTTCTACAAAGATCCCAGAAACCCAAGACATGAATGTGAACTCATAACAAGCAAAAGACACGACATTAAGGCTAACATGAGCATGATCAATCAGGCAAAACCTTAAGAAGGTCAGAAACTACTTGAATCATATACGCAGAGTGAAGGTCTACTACACATGTTGAAACATATCAAGTTTGACACTAGGGAACATGAAATTACAGAACATCATTGAGACAATAGACTTACAGAAAGCATACAACGATACCATGCTGAGAGTTCACAAATAACAAAGAAGCTTAAGGCATGCTTGTCTAGAAGTTCAAACAGTATTGGCATACAGAATAAACATACATGAACAAGTAAATGAGTAATAATTAAGGCTATAAGGGTCAAGAATGCTAACCAGTTGCGAAGATAAACGAGCAACAGAGTGAGTAACTCAAAATCTCAGTTGTGACGGAAAAAGAAAGACAACAGTGGGAACCCCCAAATCCTAGTGCGTCAGAGTTCACATGAGCTTCAGTGAGCCCCAAGTAGTGCTCGCACTAGGGAGGTTAATTGAGAAGATTTTGGTGGCCTTGGCTTTCAGTCGGCCACAATCAAGAGAGAGAAGAAATAATATATAAGGTGAAAGTAAGAGATTAACAGTAGTTCTTAGTCCTTCCAGTCCGCTCAAAGGGAATCAGGGGAGGGGTTTATAAAGTGGTAAAATCAGGTGGATAAACAAGGAAAGAAATCAAGTAAACATGAACAAACGGAGCAAAATCTCGCATGCAAATTAGTAGAGTAACCGGAGAGGAAAGAAATCAAACTTCAAACCCTAGTTGGGGTTTAAAACTCAAAATCGGCCAACTGGTATGAAGATTCAAGCTATTCTTCATGTATATGGACGGGATTCTGTCCAAATCTCCAACATTGAGTTGAATGGGCCCGATTCTAAGAGATAGTACTTGCCAAGTTTAGGCAAGTACTAAGTAACACCATTGTCGCATGGATACTGATGTGGTAACACAAATAAGGAAGGTGAATCAAGATGAGATTCCATTGTTAGGTTGGAATCAGAGAGAAATCAGGAGGTGACTATTAGGGTTTCTCAGAGATAGACGGAATAGAGAGGATTTAGAGGCGGCTAAGTGGGGAAATGAGATTAGGGTTTGGGTGAGGGGATATAAGGAAAGGTGGGGATTTAGTGTAGGTCGTTGATCGTTTAAGATCAACGGCTAAGATTAGAGGGTGCTAGGGTCGGGTAAAAATGGGTCTCTGATGGGCAGACCTATTGGGTCATTTGGTTTTAGGCTTCTGGGGGTCAATTGGGATGGGCATGTCCTTTTGGACCTTAATTGGTCTGAGAAATAAGGAATAATTGGGCCAGATTTTAAAGTATAGAATTAAGGGGAAGTAATTTTAATAAAATAGTTAAATAAAATATAAAAATACTATTTATGCAATTCAATACTTTAAAACAATAGTTGAAGATTATAAAAATTGTAAAAATTATTTTGACCTTAAATAAAATGACAGATGCAATTTATAGTAAAATATAGGCTATTATTACAAAATTATGTAAATGGCTCAAAAATACAAATATAATTATATGAAATAAAGTAAAATATTTTAAAACATGGATGTGAATGTAAATAATAAATTTGGATGATTAAGTCATCACAAAATAATTTGAAAGGGTAATTAGTAAATAATCAAGTAGTTTAAATGCAAAGAAATCAATGTTAAAGCTCTAACAATTATGAAAAATTATAGAAAATACTGGCATAAATTTTGTAAATTAAGTAATGATGCAAAAATGACATTTTGAAATTATATATGCTTATTTAAAATATGAGGGCAAAATTGGGTATCAACATGTCTGATAAGAGGCCTCGTCATTTCGGTCGTTTCAGTGGTGCCTCATCTGGAGGAAGGGGGTACTTTTGATAGGGGCCATCCTCCTAGGCTATTTTAGTTAGCACTTCAGGCATCTCGCAGTGCTTCAGGGAGTCGTGGTCATTATGTGCCTTACTTTGTACAGCCAGCCTACAATGCACCATCAGGTCCTATCAGTGCGCCTCTGATTCGGATCTATCACCGTGGTTATCCGTCCCGTTCGGGTCAGCTTCAGCTTCAGCAGCCACAAAAGCAGGATGGGTGTTTTGAGCGTGGAGGTACTCGTCACATTAGGAGGTTTTGTCCAAGATATTTGGGTAGCATGCCACAACAGAGTTCTCATGTCATGGTCCCGGCACCGGTTGCTCCACCGCCCGCCCAGCCAGCTAGAGGCAGGGGTCAGATAGCCAAAGGTGGAGGTCACACCGTTAGAGGTAGAGGCTAGCCCGCTAAAGGCCTTCCCAGAGACGTAATTCAGAGCGGTGGGCCCCAGCCCTAATGTTATGCTTTCCCAGTTAGGCTTGAGGCCGAGTCATCTGATGTTGTTATCACATGTATTGTTCCAGTTTTCCATAGAGATGCTTCAGTTCTATTTGATCTGGGCTCTACTTATTCCTATGTATCATCCTATTTTGCTTCATATCTGGTTGTGCCTCGTGATTCTTTAAAGTGCTCTTGTGTATGTGTCCACGCCTGTGGGAGATTTTATTATTGTAAATCGCGTCAATCGCTCGTGTGTGATTACTATTGGGAGTCTTGAGACTAGCATAGATATCTTACTTCTTGATATGGTATACTTCGATGTTATCTTGGGTATGGATTGGTTGTCACTTTATCATGCTATATTGGACTGTCACGCCAAGGCGGTGACCTTAGTTATGCTGGGGTTGCCTCGATTAGAGTGGAGAGGGACTTCTGGCCATTCTACCAGCAAGGTTATCTCTTATGTGAAGGCTTAACGTATGTTGAGAAGGGATGTCTAGCATTTTGGCCTATGTTTGTGATTCGAGTGCGGAGGTTCCTTCCATGGATTTAGTACCAGTTGTACATGAGTTTCCAGAGGTACTTTTTGCAGATCTGTCGGGGATGCCAACCGACAGGGATATTGACTTCTTTATTGATTTGGCTCCGGGCACTCAGCCCATTTCTATTCCACCATACCGTATGGACCCATCGGAGTTGAAGGAATTGAAGAAGCAATTGTAATATTTGCTAGATAAGGGATTTATTAGACCTAGTGTCTCACCCTGGGTGCGCCTGTGTTGTTTGTGAAGAAGAAAGATGGATCAATGAAGATCTGTATAGACTATCGGCAGTTAAACAAGGTCACTATCAAGAACAAGTATGTTTTGCCAAGGATTGATGACTTATTTGATCATCTTGAGAGTGCCAAGGTGTTTTCGAAGATTGATTTGAGGTCTGGCTACCATCAGTTGAAGATTAGGGCATCTGATGTCCCTAAGATAGCTTTCGAACTCGGTATGGGCATTATGAGTTCCTAATGATGTCATTTGGGTTGAAACATGCCCTAGCAGCATTCATGGATTTGATGACTCGGTAGTCAAGCCCTATTTAGATTATTTTGTGATTGTATTCATTGATGATATCTTGATCTACTCCCCCAGTCGAGAGGAACATGAGCATCATCTTCGGATTGTACTTTAGACTCTGAGGGATAGTCAGTTATATGCCAAATTTTCAAAGTGTGAGTTTTGGTTAGACTCAAACGCCTTTTTGGGGAACGTCGTATCGGTAGAGGGCATAAAAGTGGATCATATTTCCTTCTAGTGGTAGTTACCTAATCTTCAGAGTGGTTAACTCAGATCTACATCTATGAGATCATCCGTCTTCACGGTGTGCCCGTGTCTATCATTTCTGATCGAGGTACGTAGTTCACCTTGAACTTCTGGAGGGTAGTAAAGCATGAGCTAGGCATGTGGGTTGATTTGTGTATAACATTTCATCTCCAGATGGACGGTCAGTCCTACCAGTCGAGCATTCAGATGGCTCCCTATGAGGCATTATACGGGAGATGGTGTCGTTCGTTAGTTAGATAGTTCGATCCGGCAGAGAAGAGTTATGCCAATCGTAGAGTTCGTGATGTGGCATTCATGATTGGGGAGAAGGTATTGCTTCGGGTTTCACCCAAGAAGGGTGTGATGCGGTTCGGAAAGAAGGACAAGTTGAGCTATAGGTATATCAGACCCTTTGGGATTCTTGAGAGAGTGGGTGAGGTGGCCTACATGCTAGCATTTCCACCTAGTTTATCAGTATTCCATCCGGTGTTCCACGTGTCCATGCTCAAGAAGTATCACGATAATCCGTCCCATGTGTTTCAGCTCAGTCCAATTGGACAAGGATTTGACTTATGAGGAGGAGCCGGTGGCTATTCTGCCTGACAGGTCCGACAGTTGAGGTCTAAGAATTATCCTTCAGTTTGAAAGCAGTAGAGAGGTCAGCCAATCGAGGTAGCCATGTGGGAGTCTTAGTCGTACATAAAGAGTAGATATCCACACCTTTTCACCAGTCCAGGTACCTTTTTATATTCGTTCGAGGATGAACGTTTGTTTTAGAGGTGGAGAATGTGATGACCCGATAGGTCATTTAACGTTTTACCCTTCATTTCTGTGTTCCAAGCTCTTGAATAGCCCCATTTAGCCTTCCTCGATTTGTATGCGCAGTCCATGTCTTTTCCGGAAAGGTTTTATGGGAAAAATTGATGAAAATGCGAAATCGTGCTTTAAAACTCATTTGAGTTGACTATGGTCAATGTTTTGTATAAATGAACTCGGATCAGTATTTTTACGATCCCGGTTGGTCCGTATTATAATTTGGGACGCGTATGCTTGGAATAAAATTCGAAAGTCCCTAACTTGATTTAACGTAATTTATTAAAAACTAACAATTTAAAGGTTTAAAGAATTCATATGTTGGACCGTAGGTTGACTTTGTTTCAACCGTGTTCGAATTTTGGTTCCGAAACATGGTATAGGTTCATTTCAGTATTTATGACTTGCCTGCAAAATTTGGTGCAAAACAGAGTTGATTTGACGTGATTCAGACGTCTAGTTGTAAAAGTTTCAGATAAGCTTCGGACCATTTTGAGCTTAGAAACATAGATGGGCTTTGGAGTCTGCTGGTTCCTGGTGTGTTCTTCTTCGAAATCAAGAAGAGTAGTTTGGGACTAGGGAGAAATTTCCCATCGTGAACGCGAGGGGATGGGCACGAACGCGGAGCAGTGGGGGGTCTGCCCTTTGCGAACGCGGCCTTTCCTCCGCGAATGCGTAGTGATAGGAGGGGGGTACTAGGAATGGAACCTTTACTCTACACGAACGCGAGCCCAGGCTCGCAAAGGCGAAGGCGAGGTGGGCTAACCCTACGCGAACACATAGAGTTTGTCGCGATAGCGATGGCCATCTGGCAGTGCTATTCGCGAAAGCGTCAAGTGTCACGCGAAAGCGATGAACACCTGACCCCCAGTCTATTAAATATCCCAAAGACGGGATTTCACCCATTTTTCACCATCTTTTCATTAGAGCTCGGCCTAGAGGCAATTTTGAAGAGACATTTCACCACCATTCCATAGGTTAGTGTACCTTAACTCGTTTTCTTCCATTTCCATCAACACCCATTAATTTCTAACCTTAATATATTCTCTTTCATGGTAGAAAATTATGGATTTGGGAAGAATTGGGGGGTTTTGTAAAATTGAGATTTAATTGAGGCCAGATTTCAAAACTAATCACATAATCGGGCTCGGAAATGAATGGGTAATTAGGTTTTGGTCCGAATCTCGGGTTTTGACCAAGCGGGTCTGGGTTGACTTTTGTTGACTTTTTGGAAAAAGTGTAAAGATCTTAACTTTATGTATTGTAATTGATTTTCCTAGCATTGTTTGATGTTATTGAGTCTATTTTGGTCATATTCGATTGGTTTGGAGGCGAATTGTAGAGGAAAGGCCCTAGTTGAGCTTTGATTTGCTTGCGGAGCGAGGTAAGTGTTAGGTCTAACCTTGATTTGAGGGAATTAGGAACCCTTGAGCTATGTGCTATGTGAATTACATGTGTAGCGGCGTATATGCGAGGTGACGAGTGTATATACGCCATCAAAATACCTGTTTCCATGTTTTTCCGTATTTCATTACTTATTTTATTCCATGTCTTAATTGTTACATGCTTTAATTTCTTCCTATACCTAACTTGCTACTTGTCACTTATTTCTCTCATATTAAAATATTTGTTTCTCCCATGCTTCCATGATTAATTTTTACTTGCTTTAATTGTCTTACTTGTACACTTTAATTATCATATATTTGATGTGTCTTGTTGCTTTGTATTAATTGTAGCATTCCTTGATTTGGTACGAGGTCCCTTTATGGCTTGTTTTCATATTCTTTTATTGTAGAGATTCTTGTGAATTGAGTTGTTGAATTGCTTACGTTTATTGATTTTATTATGGATCGAGCTGCATGCCACAACGGGCGGAATAAGGGAGGATTGATATTGATATGGTGGGATCGAGTTGCACGTCGCAACGGATTTTACATGTGATTTTGATATACTGAAATAAGGGAGGATTGTGATATTGATTCTAACTATATGGTGGGATCGGGTTGCGCGCCTCAATAGATTTTATATATTATTCTTCATATTGAAATGGTGAAATAAGGGAGGATTGTGTTTGTACGATAGAATCGGGTTGCACGACGCAACGGATTATGTGTTTGGTATTCATTGTGCATTGTGTTAGCTTTCAGTGTTTTCGTATGAGATTCTGAGAACTGATATTTTTGGTTTTACTGATTTCGAGGATTGAGTTTATTTCCATAAGTTAACTGCCTTATTTTTCTTGTGTTTTTTTCCTGTTATTATTATTATACTGCGTACAGGTTATTATAAGTAACCCACCTTAGCCTCGTCACTACTTCGTCGAGATTAGGCTTGGTACTTACAGAGTACATAAGGGTTGGTTGTACTTATACTACACTCTGCACTTCTTGTGCAAATTTTACAGTCGGTCCTAGCAGCGGTCAGTAGATTGCTCGAATTGATTAACTGACGGAGACTTGAGGTATAGTTGTTCGGTGTTCGCAGCCCCGAAGTCCCATTTTACCTTATCCTAGTTGTTTATTTTATTTCAGACAGTTTTACTTTCATTTAGATTATTATTTATATTATTCTAGTCGCTCGTGCACTTGTGACACCAGTTCTGGGGATTGTATGTAGATATCGTTGTTATTATGGGTTTTCTCACTCTATTTCAGTTTTATTTTGGTTTTTTCAGTTTATTCGGTATCAATTAATTTAAATTGTTAAAAATATCTAAAAACTATTCTAACATTGGCTTTCCTAGTAAGTGAAATGTTAGATGCCATCATAGGCCTGATAGTGAAAATTTCGGGTTGTGACACACCTATCTGATAAATAAATTACCCTCCACAATCCTCAATAAATTCCCTTTGAGCTTCTTTATAACAGAAAACGAACCTACTCACAACCTTAAAAGCTTTGGTTGATTATGTTATACCACCACACTCAAGACACACAAAGACAAATTTGAACCAAGGGCTACTCCCCATGTGTTTGTAGGGTATCCCTTTAGAGTGAAAGGATATAATGTCTTGGACCTAGCCCCAAAGAAGGTACATGTATGTAGAGATATTTTGTTCCATGAAAGATGTGTTTCCTTTTGCTATTTCACCTGAACATTCTTATTTCCCTTCTGTCTTGCATATGGTAAATTCTAATTCTTTATGTCCAAACACCATAGTGAACAATTCTTATGATCGTTGTACTTTTGATAGAAATGCATCAACTTCTACCACCGGTAGTCCTATATCTAAAGATACGCAGTCACCAGTTACAAATACATCACCAAATTCTTTAAGGCTACATAACCATAACTTACACCTCAGCCCAGAATCAGACAACAGAACCCACACTGACAGTCCTATAACCGAAAATTATTCAGAAACATATGTATCACCTTTTGAACAAATACATCCTATGGAACCTAATAACAACCAACCTGATCCTATACAACATAGGAGATCATGCAGAACACTCATCACCCCTTCTCACCTTAAAGACTATGTGTGTACACTGCCGAATCTGAAACCACATAACCAATTAAGCAATAGTATAAATCCTGAACATCAACCAGTTCCCTTTTCACCAACATCACTCACTGCCCTTTTTACCAATAGTCATTCTGTATCTTTTAATGCTTTAAGCCATGATAGTCAGAAGCTAGTGAAAAATATTTCATATGAGTGTGAACCAAACTCTTATGAGGAGGCAGCTACAAATCATGACTGGCAAGTAACAATGATACAAGTGTTTGAAGCTTTATATGCTAATCATACTTGGGATTTAGTTAATTTGCCTGCAGGAAAGAAAGTTATAGGGTGCAGGTGGGTGTACAAAATCAAGCACAAAGCAGATGATAGTATGGAAATATACAAGGTAGGGCTTGTGGTAAAAAGATACACACAGGAGGTTGGAGTTGATTACGACGAAACATTTTCTCCAATAGTGAAGATGACCATTGTTAGGAATTTAATTATCATTGCAGTAAAGAGAGGATGGGATCTTTATCAGCTGGATGTGAACAATGCTTTCCTCCATAGAAATCCACATACAGATAAGGAAGTCCTTATATGGCCTCAAATAAGCCAGTAGACAGTGGTATGACAAGCTGGCATAGCCTCTACATTCTAAAGGCTTCAAGGACTAAGTAAATGACTACTCTTTATTCTACAAGAAATAAGGTGGTTCATCAATTTTTGTGGCAATATATGTCGATTGTGTGATCCTTATTGGGACTAACCTTGAAGAAATCACAGCACTAAATACATTTTTGCACAATCTGTTTAGAATAAAAGACTTAAGCAAGATGCACTATTTTTTGGGACTATAGATGTTTTACAAGGGTGATGGAGTATTGATCTCTCAGAGAAAATTCACCACTGATCTGTTAAAAGAGTATGACTGCCTGGGATATCTTCTATGCCAAACTCAAAGCTGAAGAAGACACTTTATTATCTGATCCATCATATTATATGAAGCTAATTGGGAAGCTCAATTTCGTCACAAACACAAGACTAGACATTGCCTACAGTGTGCAGCACTTGAGTCGGTTCATGCAAACACCAAGAGAACCCTATCTCAAGGATGCCATACATGTACTTCGATTTTTGAATGTTGATCCTACCTTAGTCATCTTTCTATCTAATGATTCTTCTTATGTAGACACAACTTATTGTGACTCAGATTGGGCTGCATGCCTTGATTCCAGGAGTTTTGTGAGTGGGTATCTTGTTTTCCTTGGAGGCAATCCAAACATTTGAAAATCAAAGAAGCAGACCACTGTCTCATTGTCCTCTGCAAAACCAGAGTACAGATCATTGAGGAAGCTGGTTGGTGAGTTGGTATGGGTCAAATGATTGCTGGAAGAATTGACAGTCTCATGTGATGCCCCTATCCCAGTTTTCTGTGACAGTCAAGCAGTTGTGCACATTGCTAGGAACCACGTGTTCCACGAGAGGACAAAACATATAGAAGTAGATTGTCACTTTGTGAGAGACAAGTTGCATGATAGTTTGATTGCACTTCATCACATTTCTACTCACAACCAGCGCAGACATTTTAACAAAAGCACTTACAGGAATCAAGCATTATGACCTTCTTGGCAAGTTGGCAGTGAGTTCATCACCCCCAACTTGAGGGAGGGGGGGGGGGGGGGGATATTGAGATTATCGAGTATTATCAAGTGTAGTTGGTGTTATTTATGTTATATTTATATTAGTTAGTTACTAGACATAGGAGGTTAGTAGTTGAGTTAGTTATAGGGGTAGTTTAGTAATTAGTAGTTATACTACTTACTCTTTTTTCTCACGTGTATAAGTCTTACTTTGGCTGAATAGGAAAGTACATTATTTTTTCCCAATTTCATTTTCCATCCAGAAGCTTCTTCTTCTCTCACGATGAGAGCTCAAGCTCAACCTTCAATGGAGGTTGATTCATCATTATAGTTACAATCTCGATAAATTTACTTTCCACTTTTAAAATTTTGATTTTAAATTCTGTACATTATTAGTGTAAACTTTTTTTGTATCATCAAGCCTAATAAAATAAAAAATTCTTTAGATTACCGATGTATAAAATTTGAGCTCTTAATTTTTAATTTTTAATTTTTAATTTTTAATTCTAATGAATATTTTAGGACTTCAACAACCCCCCCCCCCCCCCATGTTTTTTACATCTCCTTTTTCAATGTTGAATAGTTTAATATTTAGCTAGCGTTTGGACATTAATTTGATTGAAACTTGAAAAAAGGGTTTTTGAAGTTGAGTTGAAGAATAATTTTTGAAAGTTGAAGTTTTGTGAGTGGAAGAGAAATTTTCACTCAAAAACTGCCCTAAACCAGTTTTTTGAAATTTAAAATTTTTTGATTTTTTTTCTTCTAAAACATGATCATATTTCATAAACAAATAATATTTTAAATTATTTTTTAAAAAAATGAAACCAAAATATATAGTCAAACGAGAGCTTAATGTTAGAAACTAAGTAACATTTACAATAAGTACTCAAAGGTTGTCATAGGGTGGTAAATACTCGCCTATCCTTAACCAAAAATTTCAGGTCCGAGCCTTGAGAATAAAATTATGTTTGATAGGAAATGTTTTATCCTCAAAATGTGACTTTGATGCGCAGATCTGAATTAGTCAAACTCTAAAACTAGTACTAGATATCGATTGAAAAAAAATAGTATAAAGTCAAATCCTCACATTAGTGAGGAAAAACAAAGAAAGCGATTCGGAGTGATAGTCATTCAATTTTTCGAGAACAATTTTATTTTCATCTAATTGATTTGACATATTATAAGTCTAACTTTATTTTGTGTAATGATCTATTCTTTACTTGAATAATTGAATTATATGGTTAAATAGACACGTGCTTCAACCAATTATAAAAAAGAAAATTGTGACCAAGTCCACAACTACTATACTTTTCTATCGAGATAAATCTTTTGGTGTAGTCTGAACAGTTCTTTGAAAGAGATTTCCAAAATATATTTGAATGTTTTTCTTAAACTCATTATATATTTTTGCGTGATAAACTAATTAATTACTCACTAAATAAAATTATTAGATCAATCTGTTAGGATATACTATAAATCATGCGTATTGTTATAGTATTCTTTATGGAATAATTATTTATTTATTTATTCAATTCAGTAAACTTTTATTTTAAATGGATCGTGTATTTGTCAGTGTGTCATTTGCTTATATAGTAGATGATTTAGTGTTTAGAGTTTAGCTTATATACGGAAGATTAAATCATCGGTTCTTATAAGTCATAAAGTTTATATTCACAATCTAATTATGCAATTGGACAAACCATCGGAATAGTTGTAGCACAAGATTAAATATAATTTATCTTGATTTTGGGAATGGTTTAATTCCGACTTCTTGTGCTAATACATTTTGTACGTATTGAACGAATCAAGTAGCTAGAGATAAGTATTTTATATTGACTTAATAAAATAATTTCTCTAGTTCATTCAATGTACTTATACTCTTAATCTTGATGTAATTATTATTAGTTGTGTGTGTCATTTATTGTTTTGATTTATTAAAAGGCGAGATTCTTTCGTGGGTCAATAAGTCTGGTAAATTGGACAATAATGATATACATTGGCGAAGTAATAATTAGTTGATAGAATCCATATCTCGGCTTTTGAGATTGATGATACTCCTTTATGAAAGCTTATAAGTTTTCATGTGTAAACCCGGCTGGTGGATTTTGTATCTGACACATGAAATAAGTTAAGCGAAAGTCTAAAGGAAGTAATCAATGAATTAAATTATCAGTAATTTAATTTGATTGATTAGTATCTGAATCTTAACATGGGGAGTTAAATAAGGTTTTATGAAAGAATTTCGAAATTGAACTAAGGAGTGTTATTATAAATTTTTAGGGGAATAATTTATAATTATTATGGTAGAAATTAATTTTGAAATTAGTTCCATAATCGGGAGCCTTGTTAATTAAATTCGATGGTCCCTATTGTGCCTAAATAATAGAAAATAAAGAAAGCATTTCCTTTGTGGAAAAAGAAAACCTAACAGGCTTTGACAAAGGGTTTTACCCTAAAAACGTGGTTATATATATCTCATATACGGATGGCCGTTTTTTGCACATGTTTCCTTGGAATTTCGCCCACCTGAAACTCTCTTTTCGGATATTATTTGGGTAATACAGTAGAAGACTGTAGAATGTTTTGCTGAGGTCGTGGTCTTGCTACTCTAGAACTGGAGACCGAGATTGATCTGCTTTGTTCACACTTCAAGAAGTAACTCGTATAATTTCCATATATTCTAATTGTTTAATTTACACGTGAATATGATACTGAAATTGCTTTCGTTGTGATATATAATCCAACACAATCATCACTCATTCCTTATGATTCTAGGAATTTAGGATACAAAGAGCTAGGCTCAACTCAAAATTGCGAAGTAATTTGATTATTTGTTGTGATTTTCTTAAGGTTGAAAGGAATTCTGTTTTGATTCCACAAGATATTATTTGCCATTATTTTGTGTAATTAATTGGTGACATGCTACTTGATTCATTTCCATTATCATTTTATTTCATTATATTGTTAAACATTTTACTATACCATTATTATTTTCCAGTAGGGCCTCACCTGACCTCGTCACTACTCTACCGAGGTTAGGCTTGACACTTACTGGGTACCATTGTGGTGTACTCATACTACGCTTCTACACATCTTTTCGTACAGATACAGGAATTTCTTACCAGCCCAGATATCAGTGAGTACCTGTGCACGGAGACTTCGAGGTATATCTGCCAGCGTCCGCAGACTCCGGAGTCCCCTTCTATTCCTATTATGTTGCTTCCTTATTTTCTTTAGACTTTGTTATATAGAGATATTGAGGATAAATTCTTATAAGCTTATGACTTATTTCTACCAGGTGTTGGGAGTTAAAATTATTTGAATTGTAGTTTAATTATTTCAGATATTTATTATTATTCCGCATTTATAGGCTTACCTAGTCTTAGAGACTAAGTACCATCACGACATCCTACGGAGGGAATTTGGGGTTGTGATAAGTTGGTATCAGAGCTCTAGGTTCATAGGTGTTATGAGTCACAAGCAGGTTTAGTAGAGTCTTGTGGATCGGTATGGAGACGTCTGTACTTATCTTCGGGAGGCTATGGAATTATTAGGAAAATATTCACTTCTTTGATTCCTTATCGTGCGCATTTATTGATTTCAAAGTTCTAAACCATTGTATTTCTACTCTCTCATAGATGTTGAGGACACGCATAACTGGATCCGATGATCAAACATCTGCACCCCCTGTTGGAGCCACAAGAGGTCGGGGTCGGGGTCGGGGCAGAGGCCGAGGAAGACCATGTGGTACAGCTAGAGCACCTGCACGAGCTGCTGCACCAAAGCCACCAGTAGCTCCAGTTGGATATCAGGCACCTGAGATGCCTATTACTACTCCTACACTTCAGGAGACTCTTGCCCAGTTTTTGAGCATGTTTAGCACTCTAGCTCATGCAGGGTTAATTCCACTTGCTCCTGCCACATCTCAGGTCGGGGGAGGAGCACAGACTCCCGTCGCCCGTACTCTAGAGACACTGGCCCAATTTGACCATGCCCCAGAGGTTATACCAGTGCAGCCAGTTGTCCTGGTTCGACCTGAGATTAGGAAAGCAGTCTCAGAGGGGGAGCAGCTCAGGCTCGAAAGGTACAAGAAGTACCACCCTCCTACTTTCAACGGTTTAGCTTCAGAGGATGCTTAGGGTTTTCTGGAGGAATGTCACTGTATCCTTCGTACTATGGGTAATGTGGATTCCAGTGGGGGTTTTTTCACGGCATTCCAGTTTAGAGAAGCAACCTACCAGTGGTGGCGGGCATATGAGTTGGATAGTCCCTTTGAGGCATCTTCACTCACTTGGACTCAATTTTCAGATATGTTCTTAAAGGAGTATGTTCCTCAAAGTCTTAGAGATGTATGGCGCGCAGAGTTTGAGCATCTATGCTAGGGTTCTATGACCGTGTCAGAGTATGCGGTCCGATTCAGTGATTTGGCGAGGCATGCACCATCCTTAGTTACTACTGTTCGAGAGCGGGTTCGCAGATTTATTGAGGGTTTCCACCCTAATATCAGATACAGTATGGACCAAGATCTAGATATGGACATCAAATACCAACATGTGGTGTCAATTGCTAGGAGATTGGAAGGTATGCGGATCTGGGAGAGGGAAGAGAAGGAAGCTAAGAGACCCCGAGATTCTGGCACATATAATAATTCTCGTGCCCCAGTTGCAGCCCATCATGGTAGAGGTTATGTGAGTCGTCCTATTCATTTAGTACTTCCAGCTTCCAGTGGTATTCCGGCTACTCCCAGAACTCATGTTTCATATTATGCACCGCCAGTGTCTTCTGTACCTCCTGTACGAGGTGCTTTCAGCGAGCAGTCTAGTCGATTGGGCTCGAGCCGGTCCCAGCAGCCACGTCCTCCGAGGACCTATTTTGAGTGTGGTAACACTCGTCATATCATGAGGGATTGCCCTAGACTTAGGAGGGGTGCACATCCACGGATTTCTCAGGCCCCACCTATTCCACAGGACCCTCAGGTTTCTCAGGCCATGATTACTGCACCAGTTACCACTCCACCTACACAACCAGCTAGAGGTGGAGGTCAGGCAGGTAGAGGTCGCCCTAGAGGGGGAGGCCAGGCCAGATATTATGCCCTTCCTGCTAGAACAAAGGTCGTTGCATCTGATTTTGTTATCACAAGTATTATTCTGGTCTGTGAAAGGGATGCATCAGTCTTATTTGATCCAGGCTCCACTTATTCTTATATGTCATCTTATTTTGCCCCGTATTTGGGCGTATCACGTGATTCCTTGAGTTCTCTTGTTTATGTATCTACACTCGTGGGTGAATCTATTATTGTGTACCGTGTGCTCGGTCGTGTTTAATTGTTATCAGTGGTTTTGAGACCAGAGATGATTTATTATTACTCAGTACGGTGGATTTCGATATTATTTTGGGCATGGACTGGTTGTCGCCCTATCAAGCTATTCTTGATTGTTGCACCAAGACAGTGACGTTGGCTATGTCAAGTCTACCGTGGCTAGAGTGGAGAGGTACCTCAGATCATATTCCTAGCAGGGCTGTTTCATTTCTTAAAGCTCAACAAATGGTTGAGAAGGGGTGTGATGCGTATCTGGCCTATGTGAGAGATGTTAGTATTGATACTTCTACTGTGGAGTCAGTTCTTGTAGTAAGGGATTTTCCTGATGTATTTCCAGCAGATCTTCCGGGTATGCCACCCGACAGGGATATTGACTTTGGCATTGATTTATTACTGGGTACTCAGCCCATTTCTATTCCACCATATTGTATGGCCCTAGCAGAGTTGAAAGAATTAAAAGAACAGTTACAGGAATTACTTGATAAAGGCTTCATTCGGCCCAGTGTAACGCCTTGGGGTGCTCCTGTCTTATTTGTGAAGAAGAAGGATGGTTCTATGCGGATGTGTATTGATTACCGCTAGCTGAACAAAGCTACAATGAAGAACAGGTATCCATTGCTACGCATTGATGACCTATTTGATCAGCTTCAGGGTGCTAGGGTGTTCTCTAAGATCGACTTGCGTTCAGGCTATCATCAGTTGAAGATTCGGGAGCCAGATATCCCGAAGACTTCTTTCAAGACTCGGTATGATCATTACGAGTTCCTTGTGATATCTTTTGGGCTGACCAACGCCCCAACAGCATTTATGCACTTAATGAATAGTATATTTTAGCCCTATCTTGATGCTTTCGTCATTGTGTTTATTGACGACATTCTGGTGTATTTCCGGAGTCGGGAAGATCATGAACAGCACCCGAGGAATGTGCTTCAGATTTTGAGAGAAATTAAGTTAAATGCAAAATTTTCAAAGTGTGAATTCTGGCTTTATTCAGTGGGATTTTTGGATCATATATTTTCGTGCGAGGGAATCAAAGTAGATCCGAAAAAGATTAAAGTAGTGCAGAGTTGGTCCAGACCGTCCTCAATTACGGAAATCCAGAATTTCCTTGGTTTGGCAGGATATTATCGTCGATTTATAAAGGGTTTCTCTTCTATTGCTGCATCTATGACCAAATTGACCCAGAAGGGTGCTCCGCTCAGGTGGACCGAGGAATGTGAGGAGAGCTTCCAAAAGCTCAAGACAACTTTGACTACAACTCCAGTATTGGTATTACCTACAGGTTCAGGGTCTTATACTGTGTATTGTGACGCGTCGCGTATTGGTCTCCGCGCAGTGTTGATGCAAGACGGTACGGTGATTGCCTACGCGTCCAGACAGTTAAAGGTGCATGAGAAGAATTATCCAGTACATGACCTTGAGTTAGCAGCTATTGTTCATGCCTTGAAGATTTGGCGGCATTATTTGTACTTTGTCCATTGTAAGGTCTACACCGATCACCGAAATCTACAGCATTTGTTTAAACTATGGATGTCCAACAGGACGGGACGGGACAATATTTAGTAGGGACGGTGGCAGGACGGGACGAAATGGGACGGGACGAAACGGTAGGCCCATCCCGTCCCGCTAACAAACGGGATGGGACGGGACGGGATGAAATGGTAGGCCCATCCCACCGCTAACAAACGGAATGGGATGGGACGGGTTCGCGAGCCTTAAGTGCCATTTTAAAAAAAACAAAATGAAGCATTAGGTTTGGCAACGGCTATTTTTTTGACAATGACTAAGTTTTTAATATTTGCAACGGCTAGTTGTTTGACTTATTTAATAAACTTAAAAATTAAACGGAAATTAGGATACTAAGTAAAGAATTATAAAATATTAAAACAAAAGATTTGTAATAAAATATTCTAGTAATTATAAATTTATAATAGAGTTATAGTTTATTTAATATAATTTCAAGCCATTAAGTAACTAAGTAAGAGTGTAAGACAATTCATAAAAATAATTCAACGCTTAGAGCCTTTTATTTTATTAATAGAACTTTAAATCTCACATACAAATATAATTCTTTTGAAAAGCACCTAATCTACACAGATACCTTCTAGGAAGGGTTCTGTTTGAACTAAGCCTCTTAGTAGCCAATTACAAATTATCATACTTATATTTTTAAGCTCATATATAACTTCGTTGTAACTTATCTATAATTTCTCTCGGACATTGTTCTAGAATTGGCAATGTTGATTGATGTTCCATGAGTTCCATGCTGTCATCGCTCCCAGTGCTAAGTATCTCATTGTATTCTTCTTCTTCCCTAGTGGTTAATTTTTCAAAACCAAGATTTCTTCTTTCTGAATTAATCCAATCTCTGAATAATACGAAAATCTCTAGGTTGTCCTCCGCTAATGAATATCTATGATCTCCGATTTGAAATCTTGTCGCGCTAAAAGAACTCTTCGATGCTACTGATGATGCTTGAATAGCAAGGATATCTCGGGCCATTATTGAAAGTGTTGGAAAAGCCTTGCCACGCTCCCTCCACCATGCCAAAAGTTGTTCGTTGCCTTCTTCGTCTATAATACTTTCCAATACTTGATTAAAATAAGAATCAAGTTCATCATCAATAGAGGAATAAAAACATGTTATATCATCCATATCTTCCCATAGAACTTCTACTCTAGACTTAGAAGTAGAAGGAGAAGTTTCACCACCTGTTGTTTTCGTAAATTTATATTTATCAAACATTGATCTAACATAAGAATATATGTTAGCTTGGCAGTCTTTGAGAGATGGTTATTCGTTTTCTTGAATTGCTAAATTCTCATAAATTTTACAAACAAGTCCCTTTGCACCTCTTAATTTTAAAGATGGGTTAAGTATAGTAGAAATTAAATAAACTTGGGGAATAGGGAAAAAATACTTTTTAAAATTTTGCAATCATTTCATTAATGGCCGGTGCATAAGTTGGATTAGTTTTATACTTACCAAATATAACATAAATTCCACAAATATACCATAATATTTGTGTAATAGTAAGATAATATATACCAAAAAATTATTTTGTAGCATAATAAATATTTTCTAAAAATTTAGTAAGCTCTTTGATCTGATCCCAATCAGAATCAACAATTTGATCAACGGGGATACCATTATGCATATTAAATACCTTTTGTATAGGCACCTGATAATCATAAGCAAGTTTAAGCATTTTATAAGTAGAATTTCACCTAGTACAAACATCTTTTGGAACTTTTCTATATGGAAGGTTAGCACTAGCACATTGTTAAGCAAATTCACGAATTCTACTCGCTTTATTAGCACGATAATATAGCCGCAAGCATGTTGTACTTTACTAAGAGCATCAGAAAATAAATTAATACCATCTTTTACAACCAAGTTAAAAATATGGCATGCTCATCTAACATGAAAAATTGCTGGATTAATTGGACAAAGTCTAGTTCATAAGCTAGTTGCTGCAGTTATGTTTACATGTAGCACGTTGATTGACTTTATCATGTTTAAAACATTTCCATACAAGTGATGTTTTGGGACGTTCACCCTTAGGCTTACCCCTTACAGAAGGTACATGGGGTAAAGCTCCAGACCGATATTGACTCTGAGTTGGAGCTTGTGTTACGGGACTAGTGGGTGTTTCATCTAATTCTTCTTCCCCATTTTCTTCATCCTCATTTTCTTCATCCTCAATAAAAATATCATTGCCAAATTGTCTTTGTAAAGTTTCATGATCTAGTTGTTCTCCGAAATTAATATTATAACATGCGGGGGGTTGGAAAAATGAAATTTCATCAACATGAGTCATTTCATCTATATGTTTTCTAATTCTAGAAGAAGGGCTAGGATTATGACTAGGATTAGGATTACTACTACTTTCACCTGTACTACCTTTTTAGTAGTTTTTTTAAATACGCCAAATACATTTTTAGGCGCCATAATTTAAATACGATATTAAATTAAAAAAGTTAACACAAAATTTAAAAACGCAAATGAAATACGAAAATATAGCACGTAAAGTAAACAAAAAAATTAAGCACTAAAATAATGCGCAAAAAATATATATTAAAATTAGGAGATGGAACGAGTGCACCGTGATTAAATATTAAAACTTGAAAAAATTGCCCAAAAATATTGCTCCAAATACTTGACGAATTAATTTGAAGCTAGTGAGGTTTGAAAGAGCTCAAGCCAAAAATTCTCTCTCTAGAATTGGTTCTCTCAAATTTTCGCCGTCACTGTAGCAGTGAACAGTGCCAAACAGTACCGTGAACAGTGACTTCGTTACTGTTCATCGCGAACAAACTGGAGTTTTAGGCTTCAATGGCCACAATGGTCGGCGACCAGCCATCTTTTCCGGCTGGTCTGCCCTCCCCCAGCGACGCACAACAACATACAACAACTATCTCCAACCCAGCTCCTCTAGATTACTCTAAGATTTTGAAACCAAATACTTTAAATCCTCTAGCGATGGCTACTGCTGCAACTTCAGTTCAACCCATTCCATTACGACGAGCAGTGTATTTGAATGGCCAACCAGTGGTTAAATTCACAGAGGCAGAAGTAGATCGAATGAACGTGACTGAAGGCCTCCAATATGATGTCGTTGGCAAGCTTTCATATGGATCTCCGGAGATTCACGAGCTTCGTCGAATAATTCCAACTCAATGTGGTATCAAAGGTGAGTGTAATATCGGATTCCTTAGAGATCGTCATGTGTTAATAATATTAACTCTATGGCAAGACTTCCTCGATTTCACATTGAAGAGTACGTACTACATCAAAGCCAAAGATGGGTACGAATACCAATTGCGTACTCTTATCTACAATGCAAAATTTAAGGCGTGTGAAGAAACTCCGATGGCGATGGCGTGGATTTCTTTTCCTGGACTGCTGCCTACCTTTTTTGTAAAAGAAACTTTGTTTTCTTTGGCTACAGCTGTGGGAAGGCCAGTGTGTCTTGACACGGCAACTACAAACAAAACTAGGCCGAGCTGTGCAAGAGTAAAAGTTTTTGTCGATTTGTTGGCCGAACTACCTAAAACATTGCGATTGGATATTGATGATGAAGTTTCTGGTGGTGTTCGAACAGAATGGGTGAGAATTCAGTATGACATGCTACCAAAATATTGTATGGAGTGTAAACTACAAGGACATGATGAAATTGAATGTTGGCGTTTGCACTCCAAGCTTATTGAGAATCGAAGCAGCGAGAAAAGGAATGATCTTGCTAAGTCAAACAACTGGAATACTGTTGATGAACAAGGAAAAACAAAAAATCACACTACCCCTTTAATGATTCTCACGAGTGGAAAGGTAGTCGGGAACGTAGGTGAACAGTGGAGGGAAGTTTGGGATAATCGGGGAACCAACAAAAATAACAAAATCCAGGTACAAGGGAAAACTCGCAATGCAATCGTGCCAGTGAATGCTGGTGTACAGCAGGTGCACACTACAAATAACTTTGCACTGGTGGAGGTCGAAGAAGATCAGACAAACAAGGTTCAAGCAAGGAATAAATTTGCAGTATTAGAGGAGGAACACAGTGATATAAACAAGAACAACCAACTGGTTTTGGTGGGGAAAAAAACAGTCTTCAGTTCTAAAGATGGTCCTACTCCTTCTGGGATTCAGTCCACAATCGACTGGGTTCATAGAAGGTTTGGGACTAGCAAAGAGGAGCCGAAACAACTCTATGTGACCACAAACCAATCTTGTCATGAGATTCCATCTCAAACATTTAAAGAGTCTGGGCAGATTGAGGATCTTGATGAGGTAAACTCTACAAAGGTCNAAGGAGGAACAAAGTGATATAAACGAGAAAAACCAACTGGTTTTGGTGGGGGGGAAACCAGTCTTCAGTTCTAAAGATGGTCCTACTCCTTCTGGGACTCAGTCCACAATCGACTGGGTTCATAGAAGGTTTGGGACTAGAAAAGAGGAGCCAAAACAACTCAATGTGACCACAAACCAATCTTGTCATGAGATTCCATCTCAAACATTTAAAGAGTCTGGGCAGATTGAGGATCTTGATGAGGTAAACTCTACAAAGGTCTTATGGAGCGATGCAGTTGAGGTTAAGGATGATCAGCTGGGCAAACCAAAGACAATAGAAGACAGGGGGAAGAAGGACAACAAGCCAAGCTCACCTGGCGATAGGCTGGCGACGCCAGGCCTAAAGCCAGGCTCACCAGGCGTTAGGCTGGCGACGCCAGGCCTAAAGCCAGGCTCCCCAGGCGTTAGGCTGGTGACGCCATGCCTAAATCCAGGCTCCCCCGGCATTAGGCTAGTGACGCCAGGCCTAAAGACAGGCTCCTCTAGTGTTAGGCTGGCGACGCCAGGCCTAAAGCCAGGTTCACCTAATGAGGCAGCTACAGTAAACCTCAACCTTATTACAACTGGAGAGATTTTGGCCTATGTAGATGGTGTTCCGGTGTATGCATCAGAGAACAAACTTGACGGAGATGTTAATGTGAAGATTAGGGATGATATAGTGGGTTCAGACCAAATATCAGGCAATGGGAAGGGTGGTGATATTACTAGAACAGTGCTTTCAGAGAAGACTGCTACAATAACTCCTGGGCTAGGAAGTGTCTATGAGCTACAATTCAAGGAGTATGAACAGGCTGATGAGCGGGAAATTGTTCCAAGAGAATCTGGGGAAATAGAGGAAGTGCCTATGGAATCTGGCACTGATCAAATTATGCAGCTGCATCTTAATGTTCCACTTAAGACTGCTCTACAACATCTATATAATTTAGTTACACACAATGTGACACCAATTGATGAAGACTTATTGAGACAAAATCCAATGGAGGATGAAGGAGATGATGAATCAACTGCAAAAAACTTCAAACAAGTGGCTAGGGAAGGGGATTTATCACCCACAGCTAGTGCTAAAGGAGGTAAGAAAACTAAGAAGAATCGGATTAAAGATCCAACACAACCTTCAAGAATAATTCCCAGGAGGGCAACTTCTCTATCTAAATGATGATGATCAAAACACTAATATGGAACATAAGGTCTGTGAATACACAACAGGCCTTTCCTAAGGTGATCAACATGAATAGAGAGCATGCATTTTGTGTAGTTGCATTGATGGAGCCTTTTCAAAAGAAGGGACTCATTGATAGATATAGAAGGAGGTTGAATATGGAGACTTCTTATGCAAATATTATTGGGTAAATATGGTTGTTCTTCGATGCAGTGGTGGAATAGGAATTAGTGAAGTATACTGAGCAAAAGGTGACTGTGATAGTGTTTCACCATGACCCGGGGCAGCACATGATGATGACATTTATTTATGCAAAATGTTTAGCAATGGAGAGGTTGGAATTGTGGGATCGCTTGTATTACTTAGCAAGTGATATGGAATTACCATAGTTGGTAGGAGAGGATTTCAATGTGGTATTGCATGAAGATGAGAAAATAGGGGGACTTCCAGTACACCCTCCTAAATATGAGGATTTTGCATTTTTTGTAAACTCTTGTGGTTTGTTTGAGCAAGGGTACAAAGGAAGTCCATTCACATAGTGGAATGGGAGATACAATGCTGAGTGTATATTCAAGAGATTGGATAGGATTTTTGTGAATTTTCCATTTCAGAACATGTTGCCAACTATTGAAGTTGAGCATCTAATCAGAACTAGATCAGATCATGCACCATTGCTAATGACATGTGGGGAGCAGACAACCAATTTTGTCAAGCCTTTCAGATTTTTGAAGTTTTGGACAAAGCATGCTACATTTATGGATGTGGTGAGGCAGAATTGGGAAGCTGATTTCATAGGGGATCAGTTTTTGATGTTCAAGCAGAATATCAAGAGGGTGAAGGCAGCACTCTCAAAATGGAATAGGGAAACATTTG
>AWOL01S0049729.1:39309-54571 GCA_000715115.1 Nicotiana otophora
GGAATGGGAGATACAATGCTGAGTGTATATTCAAGAGATTGGATAGGATTTTTGTGAATTTTCCATTTCAGAACATGTTGCCAACTATTGAAGTTGAGCATCTAATCAGAACTAGATCAGATCATGCACCATTGCTAATGACATGTGGGGAGCAGACAACCAATTTTGTCAAGCCTTTCAGGTTCTTGAACTTTTGGACAAAGCATGCTACATTCATGGATGTGGTGAGGCAGAATTGGGAAGTTGATTTCATAGGGGATCCATTTTTTTATGTTCAAGCAGAATATCAAGAAGGTGAAGGCAGCACTTTCAAAATGGAGTAGGGAAACATTTGGTGATATCTTCAAGCAATTGGCTATTTTGGAGGACTTTGTTAGGGTGAAAGAGATGTTGTTTGAACAAGAGCCTACAATTGAGAATAGGATTGTGCTTCAAAAGGCTCAATCTGAATTGAAGAAATACTTGAGTATTGAGGAGCAGTATTGGAAGCAAAAGGCTGGGATGATTTGGTTTGCTGAAGGAGATAGGAATACAAGTTTCTTTCGAAATCTTGTCAATGGCAAAAGAAAGAAATTGCAACTGAAGAGGATTAAAAGTGGCAGTGGGGTATGGATTGAAGACCAGGAGCAATAGGCTACAGCTGCAGTGGACTTCTATCAAAAACAGTTCACAAATGAAGGTGATGCTTCTGAATTTTCCTTGCTCAATAATGTACCTTCAATGGTCACTATGGATCAGAATTTGGAACTTAGCAGATTGCCAACAATTGAAGAAGTAAGGNAGCAATTGGCTATTTTGGAGGACTTTGTTAGGGTGAAAGAGATGTTGTTTGAACAAGAGCCTACAATTGAGAATAGGATTGTGCTTCAAAAGGCTCAATCTGAATTGAAGAAATACTTGAGTATTGAGGAGCAGTATTGGAAGCAAAAGGCTGGGATGATTTGGTTTGCTGAAGGAGATAGGAATACAAGTTTCTTTCGAAATCTTGTCAATGGCAAAAGAAAGAAATTGCAACTGAAGAGGATTAAAAGTGGCAGTGGGGTATGGATTGAAGACCAGGAGCAATAGGCTACAGCTGCAGTGGACTTCTATCAAAAACAGTTCACAAATGAAGGTGATGCTTCTGAATTTTCCTTGCTCAATAATGTACCTTCAATAGTCACTATGGATCAGAATTTGGAACTTAGTAGATTGCCAATAATTGAAGAAGTAAGGGCAGCAGTTTTTGAGCTTAGTGGGGAGAGTGCTAGTGGTCTTGATGGATTCACTGCCTGTTTTATCAAACATGTTGGGATGTTATTGGTGTTGATATACACAACATGGTGCTACACTTCTATGGAGGAGCTACATTGCCTAAATCCATCACTCACACCAATCTAGTGTTGCTGCCCAAGAAACCTAGAGTTGAGACCTTCTATGACTTAAGACCTATTAGTTTGAGCAACTTCATCAACAAGGTCTTGTCTAGGGTGTTACATGACAGATTGGAGAGCTTTTTGACATCTCTAATATCTCCTAATGAATCTGGATTTGTAAAGGGTAGGAGTATATTTGAGAACATCTTATTGACTCAAGAAATTGTCACTGACATAAGGTTAAGGGGAAAGCCAGCTAATGTGGTGATCAAGCTTGATATGGCTAAGGCCTATGATAGGGTTTCATGGAAGTACTTACTGTATGTGCTAAGGAAGATGGGATTTTCTGAGCACTTCATCAACATGGTGTGGAACTGATGTCAAATAACTGGTACTCAGTATTGGTGAATGGGCAGTCCTCAGGGTTGATCCCCTATCTCCAGCATTTTTCATTCTGTCATATGAGGTACTTTCCAAGTCTTTGAATAATCTCTTTGAAGACAAGTGATTTGTGGGATTTGGAATGCCTAAGTGGTCAGATCCTTTAAACCACTTGGCATATGTTGATGATACGATAATCTTTGAACCTGCTCATCCTCCTTCCTTGAGCAAGATTATGGCAATGTTAGGGAACTATGAGAAGATATCAGGTCAAATGATCAACAAAGATAAGAGTTCATGCTACATGCATTCAAAGGTTGCTAATGGATTATTTCAGGCAGTTGGATCTATTACAGGATTTGCAAGAGGTAAATTCCCCTTCACATATCTAGGGTGTCCTAGTTTTTACACTAGAAGGAGGAAGGACTATTATGAGGATCTTATCAAGAATATTAAGGCTAAATTGCATTCATGGAAAGGAAAGCTGCTGTCATTTGGAGGAAAGGCAACACTCATCTCTAGTGTGTATCAAAGTATGCATGTTCGCATGTTATCAGTCCTTGATCCACCAAACAACATCCTGGAGCATCTACATAAGACTTTTGCTTGGTTCTTTTGGAGCACAAAGGAAGAAGGGAGAAGCAGACACTGAGCTTCATGGAAAAATATTTGCCTTCCTAAAGAGGAAGGGGGCCTAGGTTTTAGGTCCTTACATGATGTCTCAAGGGCACTGTTTGCTAAACTATGGTTGAGGTTTAGGACCACAAAATATTTGTGGTCTAATTTCATGTAGAATAAGTATTGCAAGAAGGAGCTACCAACATTGGTGCATTTTAGGGGAGGGTCTCATATTTGGAGACAAATGTTGAATGCTAGGGAAGAAGAAGAACATGAGATCGTATGGGAATTGAAGAGTGGAACCACTAATATTTGGCATGAAAATTGGACTAGATTGGGTGCACTTTATCACGTATTACCTGAAGACTTTCNCATGGAAAGGAAAGCTGCTGTCATTTGGAGGAAAGGCAACACTCATCTCTAGTGTGTATCAAAGTATGCATGTTCGCATGTTATCAGTCCTTGATCCACCAAACAACATCCTGGAGCATCTACATAAGACTTTTGCTTGGTTCTTTTGGAGCACAAAGGAAGAAGGGAGAAGCAGACACTGAGCTTCATGGAAAAATATTTGCCTTCCTAAAGAGGAAGGGGGCCTAGGTTTTAGGTCCTTACATGATGTCTCAAGGGCACTGTTTGCTAAACTATGGTTGAGTTTTAGGACCACAAAATCTTTTTGGTCTAATTTCATGTGGAATAAGTATAGAAAGAAGGAGCTACCAACAATGGTGCATTTTAGCGGAGGGTCTCATGTTTGGAGACAAATGTTGAATGTTAGGGAAGAAGTAGAACATGAGATCGTATGGGAATTAAAGAGTCGAACCACGAATTTGTCATGAAAATTGGACTGGATTGGGTGCACTTTATCACGTTTTACCTGAAGACTTTCCAATCAATGAAGATCTTCAGGAGGTGGTAGAACTGCGGCAAGGGGAAGCATGGGATGATCACCTGCTAGATCAAGCTTTTAATGAGGAAATTGCAGAACATATAAGGCTAAATGTGCATTATGAAGGCAGTGAGGGATATTGGGATAGGCCATACTGGATGCCAACTCCTTCAGGCAAGTTCAGTGTTAGCAGTGCTTGGCAAATATTAAGGCATAGGGCTGATCCTAATCAGGAATTCAAGTTAATGTGGATTAAAGGTTTGCCATTCAAGATATCCTTCTTCTTGTGGAGATTGTGGAGGCAAAAAATAGCCACTTATGACATGTGGAGGAAGCAAGGGCAAATGGTGATGTCTAGGTATTGGTGTTGTCAGCAGCCCCAAGAGGAATCTATTGAGCATATATTTGCCACAAGTCCTACTGCCTCTAAGGTATGGAACTTGTTCATGGGGGCTGCTGGAATTATTGTGCAATTAATTCAATTGAAGTAGATTATAAGGCATTGGTGGTATACTCAGTGCTGTCCAAAATTAAAGCCATTATTTCAAGCAGTACCAGCTATCATCACTTGGGAGCTTTGGAAGAGAAGAAGTGCAGGTAAACATGGGGGTTCAGTGTCCACAAATAGGGTGATTCATGAGATAAATAGGACATTGCATCAACTGGCAAGGGTGAGGTATGCTTGGATGCCTAATATTCCATTGTTATGGCCAGACATGATTCAATACTTTGAAGGATATAAACCTATATTGATCACTACAAGAGTAACATGGCAGCTTCCTTTTCATGGTTGGTACAAATGTAATACTGCTGGAGCCTTAAAGAGAAATCCTAGACCTAGCTCCCTAGGATTTTTTGTGAGGGATGATGAAGGTGATGTGGTGTATGCTAGGTCAGTAGACCTGGGAGTGACAACTAATATGGTAGATGAAGCTAAGGCTATTCTTCAAGGATTGGAAAACTGTGTAGAGCATGATATTCACCCTTTCATATTGGAGACTAATTCATTGGTGATGAAGAAGGTGATAGAAAAGGAATGGGATCCTCTTTGGGTAATTGCACAGGATGTGAAGAAAATTATAGAGATAAAGGACAACTTCAATGTGATATTTCAACATGTGTTCAGAGAAGGCAACTCAGTGACGAATTTTATAGCTAACATTGTATTTTCTTTTGCAGGTACATATGAGTTTCATTCATTCTCTGAACTGCCTAGTACAGGGAGAAGGTTGATCAATCTAGACAAATCTTAATCACCTAACCTTAGGGTTAGGATAGCAAAGAGAAGAACCCCAGACTGATGGCTTCATAAGATTGGACTTTGCACAAACTTGCATGTCTCTTTGTCTCATTCAGTATGCTATTAAGGTACTTTCCAATGGTATTAGCATGGTCACACGCTCATTCTAGGGGTGTTTTGATATTGTACAGAAAAAATGCAATAAGCAGGTATGGGATGGTACAATTTATCCTACTTCTGATATGTCCAAATGCTAAGGCAAATGCTGAACCCATCATATGGTATTTCTGGAGATTGTTCAATCATTTCTCAGTGGTATTAGCATGCTTTCATGCTCAATATGAAGATGGTTTAGCAATGTTTAGAATGATGTCTTCATTAAAGGTTCTAGTAGGGAAGGATCTGAGCTTACAAGATCACAAAAGGCATAGTTTCAAAGCCTGGTCTTTGCCTTGCAAAGCCTGCTTAAAGCCAGCTCATTCATGGATTTTGCCTTGCAAAGCCGGCCTAAAGCCAGCTCATGCCTGGATTTTGCCTTGAAAAGCCTGGCTAAAGCCAGCTCATGCCTGGATTTTGCCTTGCAAAGCCTGCCTAAAGCCAGTTCAAGCCTGGATTTTGCCCTGCCTAAAGCCAGCTCTAGCCTGGCTTTTGCCTTACAAAGCCTGCCTAAAGCCAGGCTCCTCTTCTACATATTAATTTTGATGAGTGAGCACATGATTAATACTTGGACAAAATCAGTCCACTGCATATGGAGATCATATAGTAGCTACACTTGAAAGTCTATGTTGGCTTCAACTCTGTGGTGGAGATGTTTGGAATTCATTTTGGCCTATGGACAGTATACCATGGCGCTTGGTGAGAGCTTGATAGGTGTTTCTTGGTATTTTCCAATGACAATTCTATTCACAAACATTGGTAGGAGAAGGAAAATGTAAGATATTTGAGAGAGAATGATTTATTTTTGTGGGAAAAAATGAAGAAGGGTGGGGGTATTTATAGTAGAAAATAGGGAGAAAGTGTAATTTAATAAACTTAGACATTATATTAAAAGTTTGGGGGTAGGGTGTTTTGGGGGGTGGGGGCCAAATATGGCCGTTTTTGGCAGTTGGAAACGGCTACTTTTGCAATTATAGCTGTTGCCCAATGGCTATAATTCCAAAAATGGGACGCGGGATGCAGGACGGGACAGGACAGGCGGGACGGGATGGGAAGGGACGGGACGGGACGAAATGGGACGGTATAAACGGGACAAAATGGCCATCCCGTCCCATCCTGTGTCCCGTTTAACATGGGACCATCCCGTTTAGAATTAAGTGGGATGGGACGGGACGAGACGAGGGACAGAACGGGACGCGGTACCGGACGGCCCGTCCCATTGGACAACCTTAGTTTAAACAGAAGGATCTTAATTTGCGGCACCGGAGATGGTTGGAGTTGCTTAAGGATTATGATATTACCATTCTCTATCATCCTGGGAAGGCCAATATAGTGGTCGATGTCTTGAGTCGTAAGGCAGAAAGTTTGGGCAGCTTAGCATATTTACCGGTAACAGAGAAACCTTTAGCCTTGGATGTTCAGGCCTTGGCCAACCAGTTTGTCAGATTGGATGTTTCCGAGTTGTGTTTTGTCTTGTGTGGTTTCCCAGTCTTCTCTTTATGATCTTATCAGGGAGCGTTAGTATGATGACCCCCATTTGCTTGTCCTTAAGGAAATATTTCAGCACGGTGATGCCATGGAATTCACTATTGGATATGACAGTGTATTACAGATACAGGGTAGGCTATGTGTACCCAATGTAGATGGCTTGTATGAGTTGATTCTCTAGGAGGCTCACAGTTCGCGGTACTCCATACATCTGGGTGTTACAAAGATGTATCAGTACTTGAGACAGCACTATTGGTGGAGGCGGATGAACAAAAGACATAGTGGAGTATGTAGCTCGGTGTCTAAATTGTCAACAGGCAAAGTATGAGCATCAACGACCGGTTGGATTGCTTCAGAAGTTGGAAATTCCAGAATGGAAATGGGAGCGGATCACTATGGATTTCGTTGTTGGACTCCCACGGACTCAGAGGAAATTCGATGCAATTTGGGTGATTGTGGATAGATTGACCAAGTAAGCTCATTTCATTCCTATGATTACTACTTACTCTTCAGAGCAGCTGGCTCAGGTATATATTCGCGAGATTGTCAGACTTCACGGTGTACCGGTATCTATCATCTCTGACCGGGGTACACAGTTTACCTCACGGGTTTAGAGGGCTGTACAGCGAGGGTTGGGTACTCGTGTGGATTTGAGTACATCATTTCTCCCTCACATGGACTAACAGTCTGAACGCACTATTCAGATACTGGAGGATATGCTACGTGCATGTGTGATAGATTTTGGGGGTGCTTGGGATCAGTTCTTAAAACTTGCAGAGTTTGCTTACAACAACAGTTACAAGTCAAGCATTCAGATGGCTCCGCCTTGTATGGTAGGCGGTGCCGGTCTCTGGTGGGTTGGTTCGAACCGGGCGGGGTTAAACTATTGGGTACAGAGTTGGTTCAGGATGCCTTGGAAAAAGTTAAGTTGATTCAGGGTCGACTTCGTACAGCCCAGTCTAGAGAGAAGAGCTATGCGGATCGGAAGGTTCGTGATGTTGCATTCATGGTTTGTGAACGGGTATTGCTCCGGGTTTCGCCTATGAAGGGTGTGATGAGGTTCGGGAAGAAGGACAAGTTGAGCCCTAGGTATATTGGGCCTTTTGAGGTTCTTGAGAGAGTTGGAGAGGTGGCTTACAAACTTTCACTACCACCTAGTCTCTCTGCAGTTCATTCGGTATTCCATGTTTCTATGCTTTGGAAATATCATGGCAATCTGTCTCATGTGTTAGACTTCAGTTCGATTCAGTTGGACAAGGATCTATCTTATGTTGAGGAACCAATGGCTAATTTAGATAGGCAGGTTCGAAAGCTGAGATAAAGGAATATTGCTTCCGTGAAGGTTCAGTGGAGGGGTCATCCGGTCAAGGAGGCGACTTGGGAGACCGAGCATGATATGCGCTGCTGTTATCCACACTTATTCACTAGCTCAGGTACTTTTTCTAACTCCGTTCGAGGACGAACGTTTGTTTTAGAGGTGGAAAATGTGATGACCCAAATAGTCATCTTTAAATTTAATAACTAATTATGTGTTCAAAGACCTCGAAAAGTACTATTCATCATTCCTCGACTTGCATGCGCAGTCCGTAAAATTTTCCAGAAAGTTTTTATGTGAAAAATGGATTAAAATGTGAATTAGAGCTTTAAAACTCAACTGAGTTGACTTTGGTCAACATTTTGAGCAAACAGACTCGAATTAGTGTTTTGACAGTTCCGGTAGGTCCGTATCATGATTTGGGACTTGGGCATATGCCCGGAAATAAATTCTGAGGTCCCTAGCTCGAGATATAGAATTTTGAGGAAAAAATAAAAGTTTAAGTTTAAATAGTGACCGGATGTCGAATTATGTGTAAATGACCCCGGAATAGAATTTTGATGATTCCAACAACTCTGTATGGTGATTTCGGACTTAGGAGCGTGATCAAAATTGTATTTGGAAATCTGTAGTGAAATTAGGCTTGAAATGGCTAAAATAGGAATTTAAAGTTCGGAAGTTTGACCGGGGAGTTGATATTTTGATATCGGGGTCGGAATCCAGTTCCAAAAAATTTCATAACTCTGTTATGTCATTTATGACTTGTGTGCAAACTTTGAGGTCAATCGGACTTGATTTGATAGGTTTCGATATCGAATGTAAAAGTTGGAAATTCTTAAGTATCATTAAGCTTGAATTGGGGTGTGATTTATGATTTTAGCGTTGTTTGATGTGATTTGAGATTCCAAATAAGTTCGTATGATGTTTTAGGACTTGTTGGTGTATTTGATTGAGGTCCCGAGGGCCTCGAGTGAGTTTCGGATGATTAACGGATCAAAAGTTGGACTTAGAACAGTTGCTGCAATTTTTCTCTGCTGCTGGAAATTCTGGGTTGTGATCGAGCCCAAGATCGAGGCAGCCCAAGATCTAGGCAGCCCATGATCGAGCCTGTCACGACCCAAAATCCCAAAAAAAGGCCGTGATGGCGTCGGACACCACTGTCAGCCAAGCCAACCATAATCAATTAACTTAATTACCCATTTTAGTATGTTTGAAATAAAAAAACATTTCAATGAAATAAAAAAGATAAAACGCATAGAGTAAATGATAAATATATTTAGCAATTACATTTCTAAACAATTCGCAACCATTCCCAAAACTCGGTGTCACAAGTGCATGAGCATTTACTAGGGAATTAAAAATAAAATACAGCATCTATCCAGAATAAAATTAGACAGGAAAATATAATAACTCTTAAGGAGACACTGTTAGCTGTGAATCGTAATATAGAACGCAACTCACCTATGTCCCCACAATTATTAATCATACATCTGCGCCCACAAGGCCGCTATATCTATATGTACCTGCACAATAAAATGTGCAGCAAGTGCAGTATGAGTACGAAAATAACGTGTACCCAGTAAGTATCAAGTCTAATCTCGAAGTGGTAGAGACGAGATAGCCGACTTTGACACTCACTATGGGTCAATAATAATAATTGGAAGAAATTATAATTATTCGAATCATCATGGTTCACAGCGCTAACAATAATTTTATTCAATTAGCATAAATAATAAAAATCCTTCAAATGCAACAATTTTCCAATTTATTAATTAAATCATTCAATTTCAATAAAACTTCCAATTTATCAAATAGCTTTACAAGCTGCAATTCAATTTCAATAAATTTTTAATTTATCAATTAGTCTCATTTACAGGAATAACATTAATTCCTTAACAAGCACGAATAATACTTTATTAAATTCCAAAGATTTCCAATTTATCAATTAGCTTTGCAAGCTGAAATAAACTATTAAGGTATCGTGTAATTATTATTATTAAGCACGATTGCCTCTAACTCAAACTTGAAAATTGACCTTGTTCTTCAGGCGGGCTCCTGGTGCCTCTAACTAAAACTCTAAGTGAATTCTGAAATGACTTCCCTCGTTCTCCAGGTAGGTGCCTGCTAATGACTTGAAACTTAAAATGAATTCCCTCATTCTCCAGGTGAGCGCCTGCGACTGACTTGAACTTGAAAGGAAATTCCCTCATTCTCTAGATGGGCGCCTGATGACTTAAAACTTGAAATAAATTCCCTCATTCTCCAAGTGGGCGCCTGATGACTTAAAACTTGAAATAAATTCCCTCATTCTCCAGGTGGGTGCCTGATGACTTAAAACTTGAAATGAATTCCCTCGTTCTCCAGGTGGGCGCCTGATGCTGACTTAAAACTTGAAATGAATTCCCTCGTTTTTTCAGGTGGGCGCCTGCTGACTTAAAACTTGAAATAAATTCCCTCATTCTCCAGGTGGGCGCTTACTGACTTAAAACTTAAAATAAATTCCCTCATTCTCCAGGTGGGCGCCTGTGCTGACTTAAAACTGAAATGAATTCCCTCATTCTCCAGGTGGGCGCCTGATGACTTAGAACTTGAAATGAATTCCCTCATTTTCCAGGTGGGTGCCTGATGCTGGCTTATAACTTGAAATGAATTTCCTCATTCTCCAGGTGGGCGCCTATTCACTTAAAACATGAAATGAATTCCCTTGTTTTCCAGGTGGGCACCTGTGCTGACTTAAAACTGAAATGAATTCCCTCGTTCTCCAGGTGGGCACCTGATAACTTAGAACTTGAAATGAATTCCCTCATTTTCCAGGTGGGTGCCTGATGCTGGCTTATAACTTGAAATGAATTCCCTCATTCTCCAACTGGGCGCCTGCTGACTTAAAACTGAAATGAATTCCCTCATTCTCCAGGTGGGTGCCTGATGACTTAGAACTTGAAATGAATTCTCTCATTTTCAAGGTGGGTGCCTGATGCTGGCTTATAACTTGAAATGAATTCCCTCGTTCTCCAGGTGGGCGCCTGCTGACTTAAAACTGAAATAAATTCTCTCATTCTCCAGGTGGGCGCCTGCTGACTTAAAACTGAAATAAATTCTCTCATTCTCCAGGTGGGCGCCTGCTGACTTAAAACTGAAATAAATTCTCTCATTCTCCAGGTGGGCGCCTGCTGACTTAAAACTGAAATAAATTCTCTCATTCTCCAGGTGGGCGCCTGCTGACTTAAAACTGAAATAAATTCTCTCATTCTCCAGGTGGGCGCCTGCTGACTTAAAACTGAAATAAATTCTCTCATTCTCCAGGTGGGCGCCTGCTGACTTAAAACTGAAATAAATTCTCTCATTCTCCAGGTGGGCGCCTGCTGACTTAAAACTGAAATAAATTCTCTCATTCTCCAGGTGGGCGCCTGCTGACTTAAAACTGAAATAAATTCTCTCATTCTCCAGGTGGGCGCCTGCTGACTTAAAACTGAAATAAATTCTCTCATTCTCCAGGTGGGCGCCTGCTGACTTAAAACTGAAATAAATTCTCTCATTCTCCAGGTGGGCGCCTGCTGACTTAAAACTGAAATAAATTCTCTCATTCTCCAGGTGGGCGCCTGCTGACTTAAAACTGAAATAAATTCTCTCATTCTCCAGGTGGGCGCCTGCTGACTTAAAACTGAAATAAATTCTCTCATTCTCCAGGTGGGCGCCTGCTGACTTAAAACTGAAATAAATTCTCTCATTCTCCAGGTGGGCGCCTGCTGACTTAAAACTGAAATAAATTCTCTCATTCTCCAGGTGGGCGCCTGCTGACTTAAAACTGAAATAAATTCTCTCATTCTCCAGGTGGGCGCCTGCTGACTTAAAACTGAAATAAATTCTCTCATTCTCCAGGTGGGCGCCTGCTGACTTAAAACTGAAATAAATTCTCTCATTCTCCAGGTGGGCGCCTGCTGACTTAAAACTGAAATAAATTCTCTCATTCTCCAGGTGGGCGCCTGCTGACTTAAAACTGAAATAAATTCTCTCATTCTCCAGGTGGGCGCCTGCTGACTTAAAACTGAAATAAATTCTCTCATTCTCCAGGTGGGCGCCTGCTGACTTAAAACTGAAATAAATTCTCTCATTCTCCAGGTGGGCGCCTGCTGACTTAAAACTGAAATAAATTCTCTCATTCTCCAGGTGGGCGCCTGCTGACTTAAAACTGAAATAAATTCTCTCATTCTCCAGGTGGGCGCCTGCTGACTTAAAACTGAAATAAATTCTCTCATTCTCCAGGTGGGCGCCTGCTGACTTAAAACTGAAATAAATTCTCTCATTCTCCAGGTGGGCGCCTGCTGACTTAAAACTGAAATAAATTCTCTCATTCTCCAGGTGGGCGCCTGCTGACTTAAAACTGAAATAAATTCTCTCATTCTCCAGGTGGGCGCCTGCTGACTTAAAACTGAAATAAATTCTCTCATTCTCCAGGTGGGCGCCTGCTGACTTAAAACTGAAATAAATTCTCTCATTCTCCAGGTGGGCGCCTGCTGACTTAAAACTGAAATAAATTCTCTCATTCTCCAGGTGGGCGCCTGCTGACTTAAAACTGAAATAAATTCTCTCATTCTCCAGGTGGGCGCCTGCTGACTTAAAACTGAAATAAATTCTCTCATTCTCCAGGTGGGCGCCTGCTGACTTAAAACTGAAATAAATTCTCTCATTCTCCAGGTGGGCGCCTGCTGACTTAAAACTGAAATAAATTCTCTCATTCTCCAGGTGGGCGCCTGCTGACTTAAAACTTGAAATGAATTCCCTCGTTTTCCAGGTGGGTGCTTGTGCTGACTTAAAACTGAAATGAATTCCCTCATTCTCCAGGTGAGCGCCTGATGCTGACTTAAAACTTAAAATGAATTCTCTTATTCTCCAGGTGGGCGCCTGATGACTTAAATCTTGAAAAGAATTCCCTCGTTCTCCAGGTGGGCGCCTGACGACTTAAAACTTGAAATAAATTCCCTCGTTCTCCAGGTGGGTGCCTGATGACTTAAAACTTGAAATGAATTCCCTCATTCTCCAGGTGGGCGCCTGATGACTTATAACTTGAAATAAATTCCCTCGTTCTCCAGGTGGGCGCCTGATGACTTACAACTTGAAATACAGGTGGGCGCCTGATGACTTGTAACTTGAAAACTAAAAGTTGACCCTGTTCTTCAGACGGTCTCCTTGTACTTCTGACTTGAACCTAAAACCGATTTCTGAATTATTTCCCCTCGTTCTCCAAGTGGGTGCCTGCAATCAAAACAAACAAAACTTCCTGCCCCAGTTTGCACTAGGAAGATTTGTTAGTTGTTAGTAGAACTATAAATCACCTATGCTATTGATGAAGGATGCAATGATGAGTAAAATTGAAGACTCGACTAGGATGTGCGTCTCTTATGAGTAAAACCAAGAAAATTTCGACTAGCAAATGCGTCTGCTAACAAAAAAACCAGAATGACCCAAACAAGGAAGTGCATCTCCTAGGGGTAAAACTTGAATGAACCAAATAAGGAAGTGCGTCTCCTAGGGGTGAAATATCAATTTAGGAAGTGCGTCTCCTAAGAGTATATCCTGAAAGACCTAGACTAGGAAGTGCGTCTCCTAGGGATGAAACCTTTTAACCTAAAATTAGGAAGTGCATCTCCTAAAGAAATAAAAATCTGAAAAACCCAAACTAGGAAGTGTGTCTCCTAGATTTGACATTGAGCTTGTGGAAAACTATAAACTAAGCTTGACTAAACTAAAAACTGACCATATTTTCCAGGCGGGACCCCTGATTTCAAGAAAACTAAAGATTGATAACTTAAGAAAACTGAAAATCGACCCTTTCTTTTTCTTTTCTTTTTTTAAAAATCCAGGCTTCCCTTTTTTTTTAAAACTTATTATCCTAGGAGAAAATCCATCAAACTAGGTTTTAATCTTAGGAGAAAGATTCATCACACTAAGATTTTGATCCTAGGAGAAAATTCATCAAACTAGGTCTCTTTTCTTTTCTTTTCTTTTTCTTTTTTTTTGTTTGTTTTTTAACCAACTTCCTTGCACTGCTTTGTTCCTGTTTCAACAAAGAAAAATTATCAGTTTTAAAAGTGGTGATTGGTTTGTAGCCTCGAGTTTTGGGCAGCTTGGCTTTTGCTCGATCACCTTGAGTCGGTTTCAAGAGACTTTTGTGTTGCATCAACCCTGATTGTTTTACACCCAATACCATTTGTATTTGCTTTCTCAATCAGCCTTATCCCAACTGGAGATCTTTGCTTGGGTGACATTTTCTGATATCTTGAATGGTTTTTGCTTTTGGAGCAATTTGTCCGTCAGAGAGAATCACAACTAGTAAGTGACTTTTGCACGATGTGCACACTTCATAGTCCTTGTTCGATACTACAGAGGATCCCTGATTAACCTCGAGGTTATCTTTGCTTGCTTTATCCAAGTAGGCTGACAAGAGTCTTTTGGGTGGTGCCTTTGCATGAATCCTCAAGATATGTTGATTGTAACAACTGAGTGTGCTGGCCAAATTTGCTTTGTGCAACTGAAAAGCTGGTAGCAGATTTTAGAATCTTTTCTTGCTTGTTTTGACAAGGACTGGCTCAGAGTGAAGGACACAATGATGCAAAGAAACAAGTATTAACAAGAAATGCCTCTGTCGGAAGGACAGTAGGAAGAGTTTTTTTTTTTCTTTTTATTTTGCGGTAACTAGCCTTAATGATCATGACATGCATTTTGGACTTAACGGTCTGATCTATCAAACTGACCAAATCTTCCCTTTTGCCATTCTTATGATTTTGAAGTCGGGCTTGTTCGTGCCAATCCTTTGCATCAGCTTCACGACTCACTATCGACTAATGGTGCCCCGAGGGGTTTTCACCAACAAATCTCTCATTTATTCATCTCTGCTTACCGTCGTCTTACAGTGCCCGTGAGGGTTTTCACTAGTAAGACTCTCTCATTTTCTTTTTCTTTTTCTTTTTATTTTTATTTCTTGTGTGAGCATCGTGACAGTGTTCTATGTCGCGTGACAACCGTTGCTCATTGCATTCTTGGCATTCTTGAAGGCATATCGGGAGATCTTTATTTGAAAGGTATTTGGATAGGGTTAGAAAGAAAGGACGGCATGAAGGCTCAAAGTAGACTCAAAATGAGGGGTTGTAGACTTACAACTCTTGGAATCGACTCTTTCAAAAGTGAAATGAAATCTTTGCCCCAATTTCAAATACTGGGATTTTTGGATTTTTTTTTTTTTGAATTCTTATTTGGTTGGACCAAACCATGTAAGGCTGCCTACGTATCCTTTTTGTTTAAAGGAATCAGGTCTAACGTAGTTCAAACATCTGACCTAACTATTTTTTTTCATCTTTCTTTCTTTTTATTTTTCTTTTTCTTTCTTTTTTTCTCATTTTTTCCTTCTTTCTTCTCTTTTCTTTTTGTTTTCAAAACAAACTGCCCAGCTTCTATTTTCTAGGGGCATGGACCTTCGAATGTTCTTTTTTCTTTCTTTTTTTCACTTGAACTTTCTAAGATTTGCCCCAGTTTGTACTTTGGGAGCATGAACTTTTCTTTTCATTTTTTTTTACTTTTGACTCTAAACTTGATTTCAAAAGAGGGTGATCAAAGAAAATAACACAGGCTCAAAAGGTGTAACAAAGGGTATAAAGTGTTTGGGTAGCAGAACAAGGGCCACCTAGCCTCTAGAGTGCCAATAATGGTTTCCTTTCACGACACAGCATTGATGAGCATGTCTGTCTTCTTGGTGTGTCGTGGTCGGAAGACACTTTTCACCCATTAATGTCAAACTTTCCAATAAACTTCAATTGATTCTTCCT